>CAUDMG010000507.1:412600-440100 GCA_958450375.1 Homarus gammarus
ACTAAAAGTTCTCTAAGGGAAGCTTATTCTTGCACCAGATTCCCAACATATTGAAAACAACAACTCCCCCTCCGGCTCATAACCTTCCTGCCATGAGTGCTTCGGTCTACTAATAAGGCTGCTCCATGACAGAACCTTTAAAATAATTAAACAGTGACGTATAGGAAAACACTTGAGAGTTTCCATAACATATCATAAGTCATGATAACTGTTTAATACAACTACATCACTTATATGTCTCTCTGCAGTAGGAAAGTAAAGCTAGACATTTATACATTCAGTCATTCCAATATCAAATCCAGACCTAAAAAATAGTAACAGAGCCTGAGGTGTATGAGGTGGCTCTACCGTACTCAGCTTTTGTTGCAGCCAATATATGAAGACAGATCAATGGTGGGTGGTGAGAGAGCCTCGTCTGTCAGTGTTGCTTTGTTGTCCAGAAGAAGTATATGAACATGACAGAGATGTTATATAAGTGGTCGAGGGAGATCAACGAACTGTTTACCTCTGGTCCAAGACTTGTTCAATAACTGGTCGAGACGGAAGATCTGCAGACATTGGAAACAGCGAAGAGTGAAGATTAAAGATCCAAGAGTCAATATCCAAGCCTTTATATCCAGTCGAAATTACTACAAGGGGAAGAACCCATAATACAATAACAAATTTCACAGGAGGTCAGACTAGTGGTGACGAGACTCCTCCGTCGAGTGACCAGAGGGCGTCTCAGTGATGGCAGCAGGGAGGGGAGAGGAGGGGCCGACTACCACATAAATATTCAATGTCCGCAGGCACAATAAAGTACTCGCCCCTGTCTGCTTGTTTCTCTCTCTATCTCTCTCCGCGGTCTACAGGAGGAACCACAAAGGCTAGAAAGTTTATATTAGGCACGAATATATATCTCCCCGGGCGGTAAAGGTCACACTTGCAAGCAGCTGTTACTGACCCCTGTGTCTGTGGGTGTTATGGAGGCTGTGTGTGTTCGGCGCGGAGAATTAAGTCATGTGTGGATGATATGATTCTTCTGCTAAAGGCTTTTGAAGATAAGTTTTCTGTAGGCATTGTCTTATACCACCTCGTTCCTCTGTGTTTCATCTACAGGGATCATAAAGTAACCTTAGATGAGGTGTAATAGCTGGTTACTACCACATGCTTCCATAGATCTGATGGAAGATGATCTATAACCAGTATGAGCTGAAGGCATGTGGATGGAACCGAACCTTACGACCATTCACCATAACGTACAAAGGAAGAACAATACCTGTATATACTAATATTGGAATCGTTGTAACTTTAACTCAATATATACGAGAATTTGTAGAAAACGTAAAATAAACAAATGGAAGAATTATTGACCTGGTTTAAAATTTAAGTTGAAAGCGAAAAATATATTACACAAACCTGCGACCTCAACACCCTGGATCAAGAGAGGAAAGGTTTAAATTACTCTCAGACATCCAAGACGCTGGGAGAATTGAGCACCAGATGATGCTCTTATAACAATGCCAAATCTAAATGGTCATGTGGCAAGCGAACAAAAATACATGGAAAATATTATGAGATAGTTTAATATTTTGTCAAAAGAGTGAGGAAAGGGAGGCAATAAGACCATACATTATTTATAACTATACTGATAATTACTCAGGTATTCACTGACCAAGACGCAGGTAAACAAGAAAAATATGTACACTCGGTAATAAAAGTCATGTCACCTCACCTGCCTCGTCATGATCCCAGAGCTTCAGAAACTTGTGAAACCGACACAGGTCTCTGAATCTTTGAGTTCGTGATGAGGCAAGTGAAGCGAGAGGACTTTTGTTGAATGTACATAAAAAAATAAAGAAATGTAAAATCTAAGAATAATAAATATATAAACAAGATACTAAAGAAGATATTAAAACACAATCTCGATAAACTAGAATACAAATTATTACATGGAATTCACAATGAAGTTATTAGTGTATAAGCTATAATCACGAACACATTTATACAAGAAACTATTTAGCGGTCAGAGGCGACGAAGGATTATGTGATGAAGATAAATAAAACTTAACAGGAAATAGTTGAAGAAAATATAACGGGAAATAAATTAAAAATGAAATGAAGAAAAAGAAACCATATTACACAAAATATTCCTAGTACAGGAAACTAGTGCACAGATAAAGATGGAAATATACAGATTATGAATTACCAAAAACTAAATGTGGATGGAATTGATAGTTTGAACACTTATTAAATATGTAAAATATATATAACATATTCGAGGCAAATACTGTTAACAAAGTCTCAAGAGTATTAAAACCCTTGTGGATGATGTGGTTTATGTGGATGATGTGGTCTATGTGGATGATGTGGTCTATGTGGATGATGTGGTTTATGTGGATGATGTGGTCTATGTGGGTGATGTGGTCTATGTGGATGATGTGGTTTATGCGGATGATGTGGTCTATGTGGATGATGTGGTCTATGTGGATGATGTGGTCTATGTGGATGGTGTGGTTTATGTGGATGATGTGGTCTATGTGGATGATGTGGATGATGTGGTCACCGTCTTCAACACACAACAGACAAGGCTTTACACATGATAAATCTGTCTTATGCTAAATAGTGAACCACGAACTACTTTACTTGATTAGACGAACGAGGTGATTAGGAAGACATTAGTTATGATGGTTAGCGTAATCTGAATGCATTTGGGGGTGCGAGGTGGAGTGGGTGGATATAATGACTGGGGGAAGTGGAGTGAGTGGGTGGGGGTAATAACTGGAGGAGGTGGAGTGGGTGGAGGTAATAACTGGAGGAGGTGGAGTGGGTGGATATAATGACTGGGGGAAGTGGAGTGGGTGGGTGGGGGTAATGACTGGAGGAGGTGGAGTGGGTGGAGGTAATAACTGGAGGAGGTGGAGTGGGTGGATATAATGACTGGGGGAAGTGGAGTGGGTGGGTGGAGGTAATAACTGGAGGAGGTGGAGTGGGTGGATATAATGACTGGGGGAAGTGGAGTGGGTGGGTGGAGGTAATAACTGGAGGAGGTGGAGTGGGTGGAGGTAATAACTGGAGGAGGTGGAGTGGGTGGGTGTAATAACTGGAGGAGGTGGAGTGGGTAGAGGTAATAACTGGAGGAGGTGGAGTGGGTAGAGGTAATAACTGGAGGAGGTGGAGTGGGTGGGGGTAATAACTGGAGGAGGTGGAGTGGGTGGGGGTAATAACTGGAGGAGGTGGAGTGGGTGGGGGTAATAACTGGAGGAGGTGGAGTGGGTGGGGGTAATAACTGGAGGAGGTGGAGTGGGTAGAGGTAATAACTGGAGGAGGTGGAGTGGGTGGGGGTAATAACTGGAGGAGGTGGAGTGGGTGGGGGTAATAACTGGAGGAGGTGGAGTGGGTGGGGGTAATAACTGGTGGAGGTGGAGTGGGTAGAGGTTATAACTGGAGGAGGTGGAGTGGGTAGAGGTAATAACTGGAGGAGGTGGAGTGGGTGGAGGTAATAACTGGAGGAGGTGGAGTGGGTGGAGGTAATAACTGGAGGAGGTGGAGTGGGTGGAGCAGGTAGGAGGTGGGTGAAGGAGGGCGGTGTCAGATTGAATAACTATCAGAGCTGTGGTCAGTTTCAACAAGGAGGGGACACACACCTTGACTACTGAGCCTCCCTCTACCTACACACACACACACACACACACACACACACAGTATATGTAACACCAGTGAGAAGAACAAATGTACTAAGTTTCGCTGTAATTTAACCTCGTTGCTGCCTGACGCGAATGACACCACACTCTTAAGCTGAGACACACGCTAACATTCCCACTGACACACTGTAAGTTCATGGACGTTCTACCTTACCTAACATTTCACACCTGGACTACATATGACCAGGGGTTATATGCAGAGGTCAAGGGTCGTCGGTAAAGCTAAAAAAAAAAATAATAATAATTAACAGAAAAAAATATTACGATCCATTTAATAACTTTGCGATTATGATTTAACTTCAGGTGTATTGTGAAATTTTACTGAACGCCCGGTGAATTTCGTTTAATACTTCAGTCAACCCCTGAATATATTAATGCAGATATTACATGAGCAACTCTATTTTTCCTTGCCACTGCCTTAACATCACACTGAACCGGTGGAGTGAAGCGGGTGTATATATATCAAGGTTTTGTTATGGAGGAGGAATACCACAGTAGACGACGACTTTAGTTTCAGCTGTCAGACCGAGAACCAATGATAGCACAAGATAGAAGACAGCCAGTGCTACCCTACGTGTTAACGGCATCAAAAGACATACACGAATAAAGAAAGAGAAAAAAACCATACAGTATATTTAAAAATCGTGAAGGACCGCCATACTGAACAACCATGACAGTAATTATCAGCATCAACTACCTGCATGATCATTCCACGCTATGTAATGAACTGCAATCCATTAAAAAGGACTCAGCCAGGGAGATAATTAGGGAGATAACAGCGGGGGTGGCGGCCATAATTACCTAGTACAGGGGGGGAAAGGGTAGGGGGTAGGGGGTAGGGGGAGGGGGGATGGGGGAGGGGTGAAGGCCTGCACACAAATATTATGGCCAGGAAGGACGTGAGCCCGACCTAACTAACTCAATTACATTATCTATCAGTTATCGAGCGAGCGCCAGAGTGCACCTTTGTTTCCGGAATTATCGGGAAAAATTTTACAGTGTATTATTCTTATTATTATTTGACGTGTGTGTGTGTGTGTGTGTGTGTGTGTAAATAAAAATTGCATGATCTGTTTTTCTTTCTTAGTCCTGTTATTTGAGTTTACACACACACACACACACACACACCGCCAAAGCGAGAACACTTGAACACAAACATAAAGTACAGACCATCTACACTGACGGCTCTCTTAACACTTAAAATACACTTTCTGACGCAATCAACACTCCAGATACACTCACACAAAACACTCATGACACACTCATACAAAACACTCAAGACACACTCATATCGCACTTAAATTGCACACTTCAGACACACATAATTTACTTCAAACACACTCTTATAACAAGATATACTTATACAACACAATCAATTTACACTTTTATAACAAGATTCCCTCACTTAACACACTCCAGACAAACAACACTCGCATAACACACTTAAGATGCCTTACACACTCACATCACACACCCCAGACATATAACGCACTCACATAACACACCCCAGACATATAACGCACTCACATAACACACCCCAGACATATAACGCACTCACATAACACACCCCAGACATATAACGCACTCACATAACACACCCCAGACATATAACGCACTCACATAACACACCCCAGACATATAACGCACTCACATAACACACCCCAGACATATAACGCACTCACATAACACACCCCAGACATATAACGCACTCACATAACACACCCCAGACATATAACGCACTCACATAACACACCCCAGACATATAACGCACTCACATAACACACCCCAGACATATAACGCACTCACATAACACACCCGAGACATATAACGCACTCACATAACACACCCCAGACATATAACGCACTCACATAACACACCCCAGACATATAACGCACTCACATAACACACCCCAGACATATAACGCACTCACATAACACACCCCAGACATATAACGCACTCACATAACACACCCCAGACATATAACGCACACACATAACACACCCCAGACATATAACGCACTCACATAACACACCCCAGACATATAACGCACTCACATAACACACCCCAGACATATAACGCACTCACATAACACACCCCAGACATATAACGCACTCACCTGACACTCTACAGGTGACCAGGACCAAGGAATCACAATGTACGACCACTAAAAGGTTACGATAAATAAGCCTCGATCCTAATAATGTAGTTCCCAGTCCTAATGGCCCCCAGTTCTAATGGGCCCCAGTTCTAATGGGCCCCAGTTCTAATGGGCCCCAGTTCTAATGGGCCCCAGTTTTAATGGGCCCCAGTTTTAATGGGCCCCAGTTCTAATAGGCCCCAGTTCTAATGGGCCCCAGTTCTAATGGCCCCCAGTTCTAATGGCCCCCAGTTTTAATGGGCCCCAGTTCTAATGGGCCCCAGTTCTAATGGGCCCCAGTTTTAATGGGCCCCAGTTCTAATGGGCCCCATTCCTAAATGTACGCTCAAAGTTAAACATTGATTCTCATGGCCTCGTCAAGAACAAAATACTGTAAGTTTTTATTTATTCTTTTTTAGCTTCCTAGCTTAAAACGTGATTGAGTTATCAGCCACGACAAACAACAGAGCAGCAACCAGTACGTTACAGCTCCTTGGGACACTTATATCCTAGGGTCAGGTGCAACACGGGGTGCCTGGAGACGAAATGAGAGATGGGAGGTTAGGTTAGGTTAGGTTAGGTCACGTTAGGTTAGGTCAGGTCAGGTCAGGTCAGGTTAGGTTAGGTTAGGTTAGGTTGAATACGAACCAGAGACTTTCTACCCAGTCAAGACATTGGATTATACCACTGTCTCAAAAGTGTTATAAACCCTGACTGAGAGACTATGTCCAGTTAACACCCCTAAGCTCTGCGCTAGAGGGATATAACATACATATGGAGGTGATAAATACAGTATAATACAGGTATAAACAGACATGTGAAGATTATAAGAGAAATACCGATTTATGTAGACATGTAGAGTTGAGTTGAGTTGAGTTGAGTTGAGTTGAGTTGAGTTGGGTTGGGTTGAGTTGAGTTGAGTTGAGTTGAGATGAGTAATACAAAAATTGGCAGAATCACACAGACTGACAAACATGAAAAACCAACTAATATATTTCCATAAATTCACGATATGTCGAAAAAAAAATATCCCATTTTCTGTATGGCAATGTGACATATTGCACGATATTTTCGTGGGGGGGGGAGGGGGGTGATATATACACGAGTACTGTATATATGTGAAAAATACAACTATAAATACAATTGAGATAAAAAAATAAAAAATACAATTAGATACAATAATATAAATGTAACGAATGAAATATCTATATATATATAACAATTTGCAATATAACGTTTGTGTTTTTTTGCTCAACGTATGATTGAAAACGTTGGCAGTGGTGGTCTGGCTGGGGAAGCACTATGACACACCAAAGTAAATATAAGGAATGTTTTTATTTCTACTTTATTGCTCCTCACAACTACACTCAGCAATGGCAGCTCTCAGGTCTTGTTTATGTCAAAATAATTTCCTATCTATTGCGTGAGGTATAATTAACGAGACAGCAGCCAACGCAGTGTACACAATTGTCAGCTATATCAGACTGTCAGCAAGTAAAATGTTCCAATCTGTGCTGACAACACCCGTATTAAATCATGTTTTATTTAATAACTGTCCTGACGCAGCCTAGATGTAAGGGTCTGTCGTAGAGTTGGACAATAGTATCACGTTGGAAAGTAAAGGAAATAGAAAAAGAACTAAAAGAGAAAGTGAGGACAAGACAAGACGGATTAAAGGTAGGACGTCAGGGGGAACTATGCCCAGAAGGTGAGTGTGAGTTAACACCAAGGGCCTCGTGTGTCCTAGACAAGAACTAATTAACAATAACTCATATCAGTATACAACACTATGACGACATTTTCACAACAGGTCAGAGGACCTATGTATTATAGTATGCATAATGTAATACACCATCTAACCAAATGTCGACCACTAGGTAACATATTGTAAGACCTGAAGCGAACTGAGCCGTGTCTCATTGTGTCCTTGTCAACAGTTAATTTATTATTTACGCTACGCGGAGTCTCACTCTTGTTGTCGTGTCCACCTCTATCGGAGCTCGTGTGATCCCGTGTTCAGTACAGCAACCATCCGCTATTTCAACACATGTCCATACAGTATATAAACAGGAAACTGAGAATATCGGTACGAGCAATAGTGTGTACGTCGCAGTAATATAATAACATACTGTACTATTTTAATACATTCAGGACGTATCTGTCTGCCAATTTATGGGGCTCGATACATCGGAAAAAAATTAGTATCCGGTACGCTTCTATAATCAAACCTGGCGAAGTAGTCACTGGTCACTGCACACCTGAGCATGAAAACAAATATACTATACAACCAGTTCATCAGCAGAGTGTGGCGGTATTACCATGTAGTTGAGTGAACTTAGACACCAGAGTCAGACACACTACACACCGGAGACAGCTCAACAGTAACGATAACACAGACAACTATAAACCTGGACGTACTGGAGGTGGTGATACCGTCCCTCGAGGAGCTGATAATTCACACTTACCTGAAAATAATATAGAATAACATTACTTTCCATCCATCCCACAAACACCTGTAGCAACTTACACGGAAGAACATAGAAACATTCAAATTATCTCGTCAGTAACAACCGTATGACTAAACAAACTTGTACAGTATGGCATAACAACGGTGATTAGTAATGCTCACCTTGTGTAGGGTAACAGAGAAAGCCATGACGTCACACTGTATCCCGTGGACCAGAGATCTTCCACACTGTAACAACAAACACATAATGAGGCACATATACATTTTTACATTTCTTCAACATACAACTTTTCTGGTGTGATCAATAAAGACTAGACAGTGTATTCTACCTCCCTCAACCTGTATAACGGCTGTAAGATCAAACTTGACTAAAATGTAGTGATCGAGGTCTTTATGCCAGTCCATCCATTAATTTTATTCTTTTCCACCTTCACAGCCATCATTCTCAGTAACGCAGCCATCATTCTCAGTAACTCGTTCCCAGCGGTTATAACAAATTAAGGAACTGACTTAAATGTCTGCTCAGTGAAAAAAGTTACAACATTCTGCGTTTGCCTTAATTTATGAAAGGAAGATAAAAACGCATTATATCAGTTGTTAGATTAAACATTTAAACCCACAATGTAATTAACAGCTCTTCTAGTCGTTATGGTCATTAACACAGAGTATAAAACACACAACAACTCCATAACTGCCTCATGACCTTTCCCTGCCTCCCCCTTCTTCTGGGTTATGTCAACAAATCCTCAAGTGATCATTGCCAAAGTTGTTAATGGTCTGTGGTTCAGGAGTGTTAATTCAGTTACAAGCATCAAGAAAGGGATGATAATCAACAAAGGGGAATAGTATATAAGACCTGAACGGTGTTGACATAACTACTTCAAGGTAAATGTTCTAGCTCAACCTTGTCCAGTCTGAGCCGAGGCAATTGATACCCAGACAAGAAATATTAGTAAACCAATATATTCACTATAATCATTCCACGTTCATAGCAATAGACAAAGGTATACTGTGTGAAGGAACCTATCAAGACTCTCACATCTAGGAGAATAAAGACTCCGCAAACCCACCCTTAACAGTCTCTAAAGCAAGTGATATAATCTCCCTTCAGGTGTTATAGATTGTGTCCAAGACTTGCCATATATATAAATTTTTTCCACCACCTCCAAACACATGGACGTAGGGGTAGTTGACCTGTTGTGTCACACCGAATGATAGGTTTAGTTTCCAAGTGGTGTGGAGGTGTTGTGGGTGTGTGTTGTATACTCGCTACACTGCCTTCCTTATCTAGTTTGTGGTATATAATCCACCTCGCTCACCTATCACAGCCACTAATCAACCACCTCCACCTACCACAGCCACTCATCAACCACCTCCACCTACCACAGCCACTTATCAACCACCTCCACCTACCACAGCCCACTCATCAACCACCTCCACCTACCACAGCCACTCATCAACCACCTCCACCTACCACAGCCACTCATCAACCACCTCCACCTACCACAGCCACTCATCAACCACCTTCACCTACCACAACCACTAATGAACCATCTCATTACCAACTCAGATCACCTCAGAGTTAGGTACCCATGTTACAGACTACTGCATTTAACACAAGCTGTTAACTATCATACACGTGGTAAAAACATTCTTGACCTTAAAGTGACCAATACCTGAAGCTCAAGAACTACTCTGCTATCCAGGGTGTCTAATCTTCATGTGACCCCATAAGATTGCCCATAAGGTTACTAAATTATTATGATTAACTGATTTATATATAGTGCATCTGGCGCCGCCACAGTTTGTCATGTGACGCTGTATTCTCATAAAGGGTTGTTCTCTATTAAAAAAAATATATAACACAAATTCATAAATATATCACACACATATATTCATAATTATGACTAAAAATATGAGAAAAACTACCTAACATTTTCTGGGGGGGGGGGGGGGGGGGGGTCAGCCTCCTCTATGAACTTAACTTTATCTTCTGGAATAAGACATCTGCTCCGAGAACCAAGGACAGGCGTAAGTTACCATCCTAACCCTGAGTCCTAGCGAGATGCCGCCTCCAATGTACTCCAGACTGGGACACTTGACCAGCAAGTGTTTTATGGTGAAAGAGACCAGTCAGTCATCTGTTACTGGCTGGGGCTCCCGGACCATAAGGTTACAGTAAGGCTATCCACGAGGTTGTAAGTCCTGCCTCTTGCGATACTCAAAACAAAGTATCCACCATCTTGTGACGTCTCACATTGTTTCTGGAGGTAGTAACTTACAAGACCCTCGGAGCTCTTGGAACAGAATAAACCCCCGACATAGCGTGTATATTTCCAGATTACATAAACAGTATATACCTACCAAGCTATGATAAGCCTCATTAAAGCTGTTTTACTATGAATTACTGCAGTAATGTTTGTTTATTTGGCAAGCAAAACGAGTTGATCAATGCATTTTTTTTCACGATCAAGCCTTGCAAGGTGACAAGAGGCCCCAAGGCCCTCCGGATTCTCTGAACATAAGGGTTGAACAATTGTTGAGGTGCTATAGACTTGTTCAATGTGAACTTATATAGTATCACCCGAGGAATTATGAACTACTATAGTATCACATGATATTTTTCTCTTCTATACTATTAATTTTACTACAACACAGAAGGTAGATATTGATTGTTCAACTACAGCCTCAGTGGTGGAGCATAACACCTGACAATGGTTGTAATAAGGAGAGGTTGGTGTTGTGCATGGAGTGAAGTATTTACAACATTCCCATAATAAATGTGTACGTTCCTTATGTTGTGCAGAAAACTCTCACGACTTCTACTTACAGAATTACCTCTAACAAAGTCAGTACAGTAAGCCATTTTTAGATACAAGTGTTAATGCATTATGCTAACTGGTACAGACAGGATGCAAGAATTATAAATCTCATACTCCCAAGCCAGACGGTTATACGAGGCCAGGAGGTTCAGTAAAAAGATGCGGAGAGGAAAAATGACCTCGGCAATAAGATCTCTCACAGAGGAGACTTCAGGTTGGATATTGCCAATAAACAGAGGAGAAACACCCTCCTGCAGGTGAAGTTGAAGGCATCAGGTTCCAGGGTGAGTATACCCCATCAAATGCAGATATGTTCGAGAAAATAACAGGAGAGATGGTGTGGAAAAAGGCACTGAAGACCCATGGAGGGGTCAGACCATCTGGCCTGGACGACAGTGAATGGAGACTCATCCTCATCACTAATAAGTTTAGCGATGCAGCCTTAAGACCATTACTAAACCATTGTCTCTCTTGCAAGAAAGGTGGCAACCTCTTGCTACCAACAATTACAAGCTCTAATGACCAGCCGCCTCATCCCCTTGGATAAAAATCTAGGATGTAGGCCTATAGGGGTGGAGGAAGTGCTGAGAAAAATTATCGCAATTGCATAATGGAGGTGGTTAAATATGATGTCAGGGCAGCAGATGGTAACCTGCAAGTATGTGCCGGCCACCAGACAGGGGTGAAGCTGCCACTCATGCCAAAAGAAGATATTTTGAGTAGCATGACTGAGAAACTGTACTCCTGGTAGACGCCCCCAATGCTTTCAACGTTCTCAGTCATAAGACTACACTGCACAACATTAAAATCAAGCGTCCAAGCTTTGCAACATATGTGGTAAACACCTACAGGAACCAGATGCATGACGAGCTTCAAGGCCCTAGTTGAAGACACTGCCATATTGTCAGCCGAGGGAACAACACAGGAAGACCCAATAGCCATGGCAATGTATGCATTAAGTCTATCCGTGTTTCAACATAGATTAAATTATGAGACAACCAAGGTCAAATAAGTAGTGGAGGCTGATGACCTGACAGGAGCAGGAAAAGTTGAGGATATAAAAAAGTGGTGAGACCTGACAACATCATGTGGTCCACAAATAAGGTACCACCCAAATGCCAGCAAATCCTTCCTCATTGTGAAGCAACAACATAGTTTGCATATATTTTGGTTAATAAATAAGAAAGTCATGTTGTGTTTGTGTGGACATTAATTACTCTGAAACTAATACAAACTAAGATTACTTGTTACTCCTATGAATTAACAGTCAGTGATAGGCCTACACTCTACATAGAGGTGTGACAGTGATGAAGATAACATACTCTATTAGTCTCCACCACAAAGTTACATTAAGATGTTACCAGGTGAAATATCAATAATTCATAACCGGTACAAAGTTTAGTTGGGGCCTGGTTGAGGTGTTGTCTTTCATTCTCTTCGCTCAGGTCTGCTCTGTTGTGTCTCAAGGGAACACGATCTTCGACCCTTAACCAACAATAGTGGCATACATAGACTATGAGGCAACAGTCACCTAATGCGGTTTAACTAACTCAGTTTGGGTAGATACCTTTGTATTACGATAATTAGGTATAATATGTGTGGGGGAGGTTGGGGGCCTTATTAAAGAACACAGTAGTAGATGCAGTAATAGTAGACTTCGTCGTCGGCGTAATAGTAGTAGTAGTAATGCATTATTCTCATTGACACACACACACACACACACACCTATCGTTTACCACTATGGTGTCCAGACAACATCCTCAAGTCCCCCACAAAGAAATCAGTACAAGGATTATTGATCAACTCACCACGATTGAGATGTAGTGACAATAATGGAAACGAGTATTGACAGTGAACACACCGGTGAGGTACATGTTTCTATCTCTTTTTGATGGAATGCTTATGTATCTAGTGTAGGTTAACATGTGCCTAGTGTAGGTTAACATGTGCCTAGTGTAGGTTAACATGTGCCTAGTGTAGGTTAACATGTGCCTAGTGTAGGTTAACATGTGCCTAGTGTAGATTAACATGTGCCTAGTGTAGGTTAACATGTGCCTAGTGTAGGTTAACATGTGCCTAGTGTAGGTTAACATGTGCCTAGTGTAGGTTAACATGTGCCTAGTGTAGGTTAACATGTGCCTAGTGTAGGTTAACATGTGCCTAGTGTAGGTTAACATGTGCCTAGTGTAGGTTAACATGTGCCTAGTGTAGGTTAACATATGCCTAGTGTAGGTTAACATGTGCCTAGTGTAGGTTAACATGTGCCTAGTGTAGGTTAACATGTGCCTAGTGTAGGTTAACATGTGCCTAGTGTAGGTTAACATGTGCCTAGTGTAGGTTAACATGTGCCTAGTGTAGGTTAACATGTGCCTAGTGTAGGTTAACATGTCCTAGTGTAGTTACATGTGCCTAGTGTAGGTTAACATGTGCCTAGTGTAGGTTAACATGTGCCTAGTGTAGGTTAACATGTGCCTAGTGTAGGTTAACATGTGCCTAGTGTAGGTTAACATGTGCCTAGTGTAGATTAACATGTGCCTAGTGTAGGTTAACATGTGCCTAGTGTAGGTTAACATGTGCCTAGTGTAGATCTAGAGGTATAAGAAATGCATGAGTTTATTACAGTACACAGGACCTCTGTTTGACCTCTGCCCTTCAACCCCCCCCCCCCCCCCCCCTCCCACCTCCCCACCACCGGTACCAACTCGGCTTGGACCTGTCAAACATTTTCATTTTTTTAATTCCCAGGATACAGGGAGTCAAATATCCTCAATGTATTTAACTTACAATAAAACAACAACAATGATATATCTGTTCACTGTCAATGTCCGTCTGTTTGTTATTTTTGTAAACAATCCCAAAGTCATTTAATTTTCATCATTGTGTTATCGTTTTCTAAGTTTATATTGGCTTTAACGAAAAATCTTAACAGTAGTTTCTGTGAAATGAGCAGATACGGAACACTGAAAACAAGTTTGTATATCTTCGGCCAGGCAGACAGACGGAAAGTACTCCTCTAGTGCCCTGACCAAGGCTACAGTAACAAGCACCTTAAGCCAGCATCACGAACTACACCACAGCATCACCAACGTTTACTGTAATCCCCAGTCTCTCTCCTCCACACCTTTGTTCAGGAAAAGTCACGTATTCATCCTACAGATTGTCAAACTCTTCGCATTTCTCTAGCCATTTACTGCCTCCAACTATTGAAGTATTGAAAACTAAAATAAAACAGGAGCCTTCAAATGTCTACATGTACAGTAAAATCTCGAGGAAAAGTTCCCTTAAACTCTTATTGGGAATAATACTAAACCTAAAAGAGAAATAAAAATACAGTATGTGGGTAGAGAAGTAGTTCCTAAACTGGGACGTATAAAGGAAATTATGCTGGTGATCCTAACCGAGGCATCTCAACACTAACCCGTTATGGTTCCTAACTCAAGTGAAGGTTTAGTACGTAGTTACCTCTGGTCTCGCCTGCCGGTCCCCCAGGTCTCGCCCGTATGTCCCTCAGGTCTCGCCCGCCGGTCCTTCAGGTCTCGCCCGTAGGTCCCGCAAGTTTAGCCCGCCGGTCCCTCAGGTCTCGCCCGCCGGTCCCTCAGGCCTCGCCCGCCGGTCCCTCAGGTCTCACTCGCAGGTCCCTCAGTCAGGTCTAGACCAAATGATCGACAAACGACCATTTTGGGATAAATTAAATACTGTACTTCTTCAACTAAGGGAAATATCACGACAACGTACTGTACGACCTTCCTTGGGTCAGCCTGTACGACCTTCCTTGAGTCAGCCTGTACGACCTTCCTTGAGTCAGCCTGTACGACCTTCCTTGAGTCAGCCAAATTTATAATTGGTCGCATTATTTACTGATAGTTTCTGATGTTACCTTTAAGGACATGTTTATTCTGACTTATAAACAAATAAAATTTAATGGTGAAAAAAAAACTGTTTCTACGAAGCATCACCGTCTTGTAAACATATACATACAAAGGTTAGGTTAGGTTAGGTTAGGTTTCTCAGTGGACGTCGTTATGACGCTTTGTACTTTATAAAATTTAGTTTAAACTTGTTTCATTTTCCCTTCCCTTAAGTGAATTTGCACCTATACACAAAAAATTAAAACTTTGTTTCACAGACAGTGGGATACAGCACACTGAAGGTCTTGCCCGGCACTACACTCGACTACCCTAATTTCCTCAATCATAAAGTACAGTCGGGGACAAAAGTTCGCTCTCCGTAGTGAAACTGAGTCACGGGAATGAGTCTCCGAACTGACTTACCCTGACTATTTATCTCATTTGGGGGTCGATGCTGCTTCATTTTGGGAGAGAGCGAATTTGTGACCCCGAGTGTACAGTCTCACCCAAAAGTTGGTTAATTCTCCCAGCCAGCTGTTGTTGCACTGCCTGCTTCAGATGTTTGAAACTGTCTCAGTACCAACCAGAACATGAAACCGATACGAATGAATCTAAAGGTTCGAAGTAACAGACTCAAGTTCATGCATCAGAAGCAGACAGTGCAGCAATAGCTGGCTGGGAGAGTTAACAAACTTTTGACCCTGACTGTACCAGTCGGGGTCAAAAGTTCGTTAATTCAACTGGGTTGAGTGAGGGTGTGACCAGGGCATCACCAACGACCCTTAGCACTAGGGGCCAATTGCAAGAACAGTCGTGGGGTGTACGACGCCATTTACGATGACCTTCTTGCCCTGACCTTGTTTCAGGAATACCACCCTTTTGAAGCTCTGGAGAGATCTCGAAGTTTCGATATTTTGAGTACAGCACTTGCTAATAATTCCCACCAGGAAACTTGTTTCGAGACTCCTCGAAACGAGCGCTGTATCCACCAGGTTGAGCACCCTAATTTGATTCAACACCATCACTGCTGACTAAAACCAAAATTACCAGTAAATAAAGTGGCGTCCATCTTATTATCTTTGTATAATTTCTATTATTTATTAATATTACATAAGTGTTTCTTGTTTGAGAACGAAGTCCAGGACATTTCAGAATCATTTGTAAGAATTTCGTGAACAGTCAGTCCCGGGTGAGTGTTGACATGTACCGGCACCGAGAATGAGCCAACAAAACCAAACCTAACCAAACGTAACCTAACCTAACCAAATTACAACCAGAGACCGTTTAGTTAGCGTACGTTGGCCATGTTAAGATCGTTGTTAGCTTACGTTCGCCATATTGGGCTAGTTAATGTTGACTGTTGCCAGAAATTCTGGTTTTAGTTCCGTAGCCTCAATGTGTCAACACTCGTTCAGTCCTATTAGTGTTATGGACACTAAACACACACGTTCACTACAGCACGACACACTATTTAGTAAGGTTAAAATATTACTACATAATATTAAGTTAATTCCAGAGATATATGGTTTTACCAAAATAGGAACATGGTCAGTCCAGTTCCGCCCCTTTGTATCTTGGTGTATTTTTTGAGCGGGGTCTTCACTGATATGTCTGTTATAATGCATAGGATGTAAATCCGGTGGGGGAAGCGAGGAAAAAAACATTGGTGTGAAACCATTTATGAAGTGAGCCACACGAACCAACCTAACCTAACGTAGCGCAACATAACGTAACATAACGTAACATAACCTAACCTAACCTAACCTATGTCAATCTTGGTAATCCTGGAGCAGATGGTTAACACCAGAACGTTCTCTTCGATTTCATGAATTTTGTCCACAAATATTCCTCGGGTGGTAGTAATAAAAAAGAAACGACAATGCACGGAACCTAATAGAACCTAACCTAACCAACCAAAGAAACCTACTTAACCTTACCTAACTTCCTAGCCAGCCCCCCATACCCCCCCCCCCCCACCCCCGCCATATTAAACAGAAAGTACTTCTTTTTATATCGGGTACTAATGAAAACAATTTTATGCACGGACCGAACGGATCGCTTGTAAACTAAGAGCGGGAATATTTACGATAAATAATTAATTTCTTCATATACAGAGCACGAAGAGATCATTTTAATGTCGTATAATCAGTTTTTCACCGTGTTTTACCCAGCGATTTCCCTCATCCTTCATATCCTGCCCAATACAGGTGATTTATGATAGTAGAAAAACGAAAAAAAATATATATATAAAATACCTATAATGAAAATAAAACGTTTCATATTGTTCTCGTTACTAATTATCACCCAAAGAACATCTCAGGAAAAATGGACGAAATCAAACGACTCCTTCTGGTGTTAGTCATCTGCTTCAGTATATATTACCCCCAATCTTTACCAAAAATAAACCTAACTAAACCTCACTAAAATTTGTTTCTCCTAAACTAAATCAACCTTACTAAACCTAACGAATTACCAGAATTACTTGACCCAACCTAATTTAACCTAACCTAACCTAAACTAAACTAAACTAACCTCAACCAAACCTAATTTGGCGTAAACCAACTTAACGTAACTAAATCACATCAAACCAATGAAAACTCACTTAACTAAACCCAACCTAACCTAACCTAACCTACTCTCAGGTGGTCAGGTCATAGGTCAGGTGGTGGTATATGTTTTTCACCCTCAGTTCTTACCTTCCCTCACCACATTTACATTCTATGCATTAAAGTCAACATATCAGCGAAAATCTTGGCAAAAACAACCAATAAGATCGTGGAGTTATATTTAATATTTACCAAAAAATTATTCACTATCTATAAGAGATTTAAGATCACCTGAAGATTAGCCCTAACTTATTTCACCTATGATTAATCACCTAAATGCTAACCCAACTTAACCGAATCTAACTCTCCTAGGTAGTGTTAGGGTGGTAAATTCTCAATTTGAAATAGGCCTGGTGTAATCTTTATCTAATCCAAGATATACGTTAATTGTTGAGCTGGTTAGAGAACACGATTAAAGACGTTTAGTTGTCCAAGTGCAGTAATACATTATGACGTCAACAACACGATAGAGCGGCGTGTACCCCGGGTCGGTAATATACCCTAAGTGAGGTACGCAACTGCCTGACCTAACTCCTAGGGTGTGTACTGGTGTTTCACATGGAAGCTGCCCACCCAACCTCATCCAATAAGTCACCCTCTATGTACAGAACTAAACAAACAATGTACTTGAAATACTCTGTAACATTTAATGCCATAATATAGTAGTGAAAAGTAACGATGTTAGTAAGCAAATAGACAAACTAAAGCCTAATAAGTCACCTGGACCCGATGAGATATTTGCCAGAGTAGTAAAGGAATGTAAGGAAGAGCTTAATATGCCATTAGCAAAGTTGCTTAACATGTCCTTAAAAACAGGTGTAGTACCAGAATCCTGGAGGATAGCGAATGTAATACCGATTTTCAAGAAGGGGATAGATCACTATCCTCTAACTACCGTCCAATCAGTCTAACATCAATTATAGGCAAATTACTAGAAACAATCATTTCAAACTCTATTCGAAACCACCTAGAGAAGCACAAATTGATCAATGATTCCCAGCATTGCTTCACAAGCGGGCGCTCTTGTCTAACTAATCTATTAACATTTTTTTCATCAGTTTTCGAATCGGTGGACGAGGGGCACAATTATGATGTGGTATATCTCGACTTTAGCAAAGCCTTCAACAGAGTCCCCCACGAAAAACTAATTAGAAAGGTAGAAGCGCATGGCATCAAAGGTAATATCCTTAAATGGATTAGGGCGTGGTTACAGGACAGGAAACAGCACTGCACTAAGTCCCATTGGAGCAACGTCGCTAGTAGAGTTCCCCAAGGTTCAGTACTTGGACCATTATTATTTATTATATACATAAACGACATAGAAATCAGCATAGACAGCAACATAAGTAAATTTGCTGATAACACTAAAATAGGACGTGTAACTAAATCTGACGAGGACTCCGCAAAACTACACGAAGAGCTAAACAAATTCTTCGAATGGTCTGAAAAATGGCAGAAGAAATTCAATTTGGACAAATGAAAAGTACTCAGTATAGGAGTTGTAAACAAGGAAACCAGTTACCAGATGAACAAAGATGCCATAGAGAAATCCGAATGCGAGAGAGATTTAGAAGTAATGATAAGTAGGAACCTTTAGCCAAGTAAACAATGTGTTTTTGCTCTTAACAAGGCTAATAAAGTACTTGGGTTCATAAAAAGGAGTGTCAGTTACAAGACAAGCGAGGTCATCTTAAGATTATATCTTGCGCTTGTGAGACCTCACCTGGATTACGCAGTGCAGTTCTGGTCACAGTATTACAGAATGGATATAGAATCCTTGGAAAGAATTCAGAGGAGAATCACAAGACTAATCCCGGGCATTAGGAACCTTGAGTAGAGAGGCAGGTTAAAGCATCTTAATTTGCACTCCCTCGAGAGACGTAGAGCGAGGGGCGACGTGATAGAGGTGTATAAATGGAAGTCAGGGCTAAACAAAGGGGGCATTACAAAGGTACTCAAACTATCCAACCAGGAGCGAACTCGGAATAATGGTTTTAAATTAGACAAATTTAGATTTAGGCCCGAAATAGGTAAACACTGGTTACCAAATAGCATCATTAACTCGAATACGCTGGGTAGCTTCAAACATAGGTTGGATGCTTATATGAGCAATAGGGGTTGGGCGGAAATGGGACTGCCCAGTATGGGCCAAATCGGCCCGCTGCGGTTTCCTCCATTCTTATGTCCTTATGTCTGTTATACATACCATTTGTGACCTATACTTTGTAATGAGTGTGGGGTGCACAATAAACTAGTCGCTGTACGTGGCAAAATTAAAAAATAAATAAAATTCGTAGTGCCAGACACATGGTATATATAAGCGTGGCCACGGGGGGGGGGGGGGGGGACAAACACATCCAACTCTTTGTTTTACATATTATAAGAAGGCAGTGAGTGAGACAACAGGTAGCTTCAAGCTGGCCACATCAGGTGTGGTCTAACCTCACCTGTTAAACAATACACGCCAAGAAATACCTGATCCAACTCAGGAGTCTCAGTCGGTGGAAGTGATGACACTATACAACACTTTACAACAGTTCAATATTCTCTTGTTTTTCCAGAAACTTGTTAACGTGACAACGGCGCCAGAAACTGTTGACATTGGAGGTACACAGCGCGAGTCAACACGCTGGAAAAGCAAATCGAGGCAGAGTGGTGCTTGACGAGGCTGTCCGAGAGTTGTCTCATTACTGCTAAACGACTTTGATTGTGTCCGTCTTCCCTCTTACCACATATACTGGTTTACAACCTTTGTATTTAACTATTTTTATTGAAGTAAAATATTACACGTAGAAAGAAATAATATTATAATCTCAGTACAGGTAATATATAATTTTATCTGAATACGTCTGTTGTATCTCTGTTGGTCCTGAACCCTGAAACACCTCATAACCGAACCTTGCCGTCATCAAAGTCTCATAGCGTTGTCATTTCCCTCTTGATAAACTCACCAACTTGTTTTTCTTTATTTGTTTTATAGACACCCATAGAAAAACGCATACGGGAAAGAAATGGAACTTACTTAGAGTATTATACAAATTACGAAATAAGAGTAAAACACATTAGTAGTAGTAAGAACCGTATTCGAAATAATCATTTTGACAGGGTTACCAAGATGGATGAAACCCGAACCTTAAGACACACCGGATAAAGTCCATGTAAGTTTGCGTTTTATTGTTGTTGTTTTGTTTTTGTTGTTGTTGTTGTTATCTCCAGGAGTTTCACCTTGAGGAATTGTTGTTGTTGCCGGCGAGAACCATACCAAAAGTAGTCTGAGAGAACAACTAAAAGGTCATATTTTGTCTATCTCTACGTCGACGCCATAAAAGGTGTTGTTGATCTCTCTGCCACAAGGTGTCAATAGGCTGTACGTGATAAGTTAACCTCCAGGAAGCTCGTCTACCTGCACGATGATTACGTCACCCACTAAGTCCTGTACGTAACTTAGTAAACACAAACTAAGTTATGATAAAAAGATACTCTCTCTCTCTCTCTCTCTCTCTCTCTCTCTCTCTGCGCCTTGAAGACGCCTTCACACCACTGACAAAACCAGTTACAGTGATTATTATCGTTATTACTGATTAACTACTAGACTACCTTGTTATCAGGAGACGTTGGTCAGCGGCCAAGAGGATGATCACACAGCGGCTTCTACTGTGCCTTGTTAATACTAACTGTTCTAACAGATATACTTAGTAAAATTTATCCTATGATCATTAACAAGTAAAACCTTTGAAAATACATTTAACACATTGAAGGGTGACACGATACTGTGTGTGTGTGTGTGTGTGTGTGTGTGTAGTAATATACTGGTTCGTGAATTAAGATTTCATAAATAAGGTTTTGATGAGATAACCAGAATTAATCTGTATAACACGCCCACATATAGCTCAGGTTACCTTAATCTAAGTTTGGTTCACGTGGATCACCTTACCCGCGCTGTCTGATGGATCAATACACACACACACACACCTACACACACACACACATACACAGATACACCACACACACACACACACACATATACACACACACACACCAGACCTCCAATAATATGATCAATAATATCAAGCAACTCTGAGACCTAGAGGCCATTGCTCGGTACAGTGCATCGCACCTCCACTATAACACCAACGATAAACGACAATATTACCAGCAGCCGAAAATACGCGATCCATCAATAACTAAAATGTTCAAAGTTGTGGCAAATTCTACGATAATCAGACTGGGGTAATGAGTTGGCTTTCTATCTAATATTTAACTCTACAACTCTACATAAATTCGGTACATAACACTAAACTTGTATTTGACGAGTTTCAGTTTGGTGACTTCCCATCCGAGCGTAAACATCATGTGATACTTTGTACTGTACTAGGTGGTAAGAATGAACCAGTCCATCTTAGAACATGTAATATAAACAAGTAAACAGCTTACTTTTAGGTCCAGATTTTGTAAGAACACAACTGGAGTGACACAATACATCATCCACCTCTCGTCATAGTGAATATCTTATTATTTAGATTGGAATGTGATCGATATGTCTGGCAGGTAAAGGTTAGGAGGACAGTTGATGCACGCAATTGTATATAGGTCAATTATGTATATTATGAAGGTTAGTAAACAGTGAATATGACTTCAACCAATACCTAAGACTCTTATTATTCCTGAAGGTTGTAAGGGGCGCCGCACCTGCCTGGGTCGTACATGGTCGCCACAATATATGAGAGGACATTTCTAAATAAGGAAGGTAATTTCTCACACAACTGAAGCCAACGTTCTGCCTCGGCCGTTACTTAAGGCCTACTACGCCTGGAGCGTCAGTGACTTCTTCAGGCCAAGAAGGTCGTGCGTATGATGAGTGTTTGTCCTGTACGATGATCACGTCAGCAGGTGTCTTAATATAATAACCATGTTCACATCAAACACTTACTGAGTGAATCAAATTTTAGGCGATGTTTTTTAACTATTTTATAACTGTTACATTTGTCAGGTGTCCACTACCGCCATTCTGTACTCCATCAGTCCCTCATACACGCTGCTTAAGTCTTTCCATATTCATCTACCAATGCACTGCATAATTATCCACAGGATTATCAAAAGATCAGCAATGACTGTAAATAATTGAACGAATCCACGAAGCAATTTTCTTTCCAGTCAAGGGTCGGGATAGCAGCCATTTTCTTATTATGTCTTAGAATCAATTACTGGGTCGCGTTAGTCTCACAGAGTATTGTGTCCTTGACCTCTTGTACTGGCACGGCTGTAGAAGATATACCTCATAATTTTATACAAACACTGACTGTACAGTATATATTAAACAGCTCACACCCACAGTACACCACATTACACCACAGTACACCACAATACACCACAGTGAGCCACCACAGCACACTGAAGAGATTCACTTTAGGTCATATTCCCAGATATAAGACGTATTAAAAAATCCCGGGTAATTGAACCCTTTAAGCACTAACTCAGACCCCGATATATATATTGGCCTTTGTGGTGAGCTCCCAATTACTGTGGATCATACTAACAAGACACGTTAACCTATCCGGGGGTGTTCGTGCCAGGGCTACCGTGTGATCGCCACCTTCACCTTTCCCTTTAAACCAGCAGTGACCCCGACCTCAGCTACTAAGGTGCCTGTAGACTAAACTGTAGATGTAATGTGTAACAGATCCTGGACCACGACAATAACACTTTTTCTTATTGGAGCTGAACTGAGTAACGGAATACTGCCGTTTGTGAACCAGCTGCCCACACACAACACTGTCCTGCTCTAGAGACATTATTAGCATATACACGTGATAAATAATTAATCCAATATATTTAATGTTTGACTTAATAAGGGACGTCCCTCATTCACACAGGTGGAGGTAGTCTACTTAAGGGTGGTATAAATAAAGCAGTCAAGGGTAGTACACTGACCCACATAAACACACACCTCACCTGGTAATCTCTTCTCAGCGCTCAACTCCCAATAATTAAACATCACGGTTTTTTTTTCTACTTCACAGCCTTTAGTTTTTATTATAAAGTAGCTATCCGTCCTCCTATGTTCTTCACTACCACGGAACCTATCACTCTCATTAAACACTGTAATTACCTGTATCCTTCATCCCCCTGGGCATTGAACACAGTAATCAGCAAGATACACGTGAGTAAGACTGACATACTCAATATCACTAAAAGTCTTTATAATCGTAGAGGAAATTCGAGCAAATAACCAGTGGAATGTGATCACCCTCCCTCCTTTACACTCCCCACCCCGTCACCTCTGGGGTAGATTTAGCCACTGATACCAGGATCCACCACCGCTCACCGTGATGCTGTTATTGCCGTACACCAGTGTTTCCAAATGGGTAATAATGAAGAACGGGATAAACAATAGGACAAGGGGATTAATGATAAACGTCAGTAGAATACAGACATCCAGAGAGAGGATGGGGAGGCCAATAGAGGGGTCCTTCAACCTCATCAACAATATGCACTCGTTATCCTGAGAGAGCTTAAGGAACCCTGATAACTACTGTAAGACAACCGCCACCTAGTACCAGTGACTAACAAGGACAGATTTAGGCGAGGGTCGATTACACACTGCCGTCAATAATCTCAGTATCAACCCACAAGAGACCAGCGACATTTACCTTCATCATCGTGTCCTTCCTTCTCTCTCACCTGAAATATTACATAGTTTTGTTTACAGATATTTTTTTTATTTCACTCTTAACACCAATGTGACTGTCTCACCCCATAGACCTGCCCCACCCCATACACCTGCCCCACCCCATACACCTACCCCGCCCCATAAACCTGCCCCACCCCACAAACCTGCCCCACCCCGTAGACCTGCCTCGCCCGTAGATCAGTCCCGATTCAGTACAGCTGCACCACCCCAGTACAGCTGCACCACCCTATTACAGCTGCACCACCCCAGTACAACTGCACCACCCCAGTACAGTTACGCCACCACATAAAACTGTATTACCATAGCTGCAGCACCACATACAGCTGCACTACCACCGTACAGCTACATCACCACGAAGATCATGGCCACAAACTAGGACTGGGTAGATGAGGCGGTGTATCAGGATATGAGAACCTTAAGAGGATGGCGCCATATCCGACGGGGATGTTGTACGAGCACTCTACTGTCAGCTGCTAGTGAAGGGTCGCCCCCCTCTCAACCCTCCTTCCTCAACCTCGTATTGACAAAAGCCCAGCAGTACTGTGTCGAATAGTGGTTCTGGTGGTGTATATGTGTGTGTGTGTGTAAGAGGAATACTCACTCAAACTCATCAGAACCAGAGGGTGATGGAGGACGAGGAATCAACATCAAACATTACTGAACTCACACTTCCACCAAAATCATCACTCACCGCCATTCCCACAGCTTTATCAATAGTTTCTTTTTACCTAGTGATGGAACAAGGAGAGAGAGAGAGAGAGAGAGAGAGAGAGAGAGAGAGAGAGAGAGAGAGAGAGAGAGAGAGAGAGAGAGAGATATAGGCAGATATTTATGTGAGAGGCACAGTAATGATATGTACCGCCCTTCCACCCCTCATACAGACGATCATAAAAAACAACGTATAGACTGTGATCACAAGAGCGTGTTGAGAGGCCGGGGCAGGAGGCAACATAATCTGATCAGTTATACTCCAGTGCCTGCCAGAGTCCCTCCGTCTGTCACAAGGCCGGCTGAGGGGAAGGGGGAGGGGAAATGGATGTAAACAAGGAGAGGGGAAGGAGAAGGGACCACTAACGAGAGGAGAACAGGGACGGAGGGTGACTAGAAATACATATCAAGTGAGGTATTGGGGATAAATGTTTGACAGTGAAAAGAACTAAACCATAAATAAGAATTGAAAAACATGATAAATTTGGGGATATCACAATCACACTCATTAATACACACTGATAGATAACGTAAATTAAACAGTTTAAGAGTTACTGTAGACAACCAGACATACATATTTACACAAAATCTGATAAGTGAATCTGTAGTAGGCGACGAGAAGGGGAAGTCACGAGGAAAATGAAAAAATGAATTAAGGACATGTAAGACCTAACAAATATACATACAACACCGGGAGACAGAAATAGGCAAGGAGACTACAGTAACACGAGAGACAATCACGGTGAAACACTAAGCTTGGGATAACACTAAGCTTGGGGTAACACTAAGCTTGGGGAAACACTAAGCTTGGGGTAACAACACTAAGCTTGGGGTAACAACACTAAGCTTGGGGTAACAACACTAAGCTTGGAATAACACTAAGCTTGGGGTAACGACACTAAGCTTGGGATAACACTAAGCTTGTGGTAAGTCTAAGCTTTGGGTAAGACTAAGCTTGGGGTAAGCCTAAGCTTGGGGTAACACTAAGCTTGGGGTAACACTAAGCTTTGGGTAACACTAAGCTTGGGGTAACACTAACCTTGCAGTAACACTAGACTTGGGGTTACTTTAAGTTTGGGGAAACACTAAGTTTTGGGTAACACTAGGCTTGGGGTAACACTAAATTTGGGATAACATTATTAACAACACTAAGCTTGGAGTAAAAATACTGAGGTTGGGGTAACAACACTAAGCTTCGGGTAAAAACAATAACTTTGGGCTGACATTAAGTAATGCCTAACACTAAATTTGGGTTAACCGTAAAATAATTTCTGGGTTACAACACTAAGCTTGTGGTAACAACAAAATGCTTGGGGTAACAACACTATGCTTGAGGTAACAACACTAAGCTTGGGGTAACAAAATTATGCTTGGGGTAACAACACTAAGCTTGGAGTAACAACACTATGCTTGGGGTAATAACACTAAGCTTAAGGAACAACAATAAGCTTGAGTAACAACACGAAGCTTGATGTAACACGCGAGGGTTATCACAAGAGGAGGGAAACACCACCGTGGAACTGTTTGAGAAGAGAAAATATGAAACAGTAACAAGAACATAAAGCTATTACTCCTCTCGACCAAAACAACTTGGTAACTCTGGCCCGGGACTCACAAGTTGCTCAATTGTATTTTATTCAGAATCTCACCCATAAGAAAATTCCTTTAAAATGTCATCAAAGTCGAATATAGAAATTGAACACTTACTGACATTATATAACTTATGACTTACTATAAACATACAGAGAGAGAATAGACATATGGTTGACACTGTATACAGCCACTTGGATCTCTCATTCAGACGCGCTAAGACAAGTGACACACACACACGTCAACAAGTGTAGCTGAGACAGAGGAAGACATACAGCTGAGACATATACGTGATTTAGCTGAGGTGGAAGACGCACTGAGTCAGGTTGAGATGGAGGCCTACTCACCACAAAACCTGAACAATATAATACTCAGGTAACTTTTACACCTGTGGTACGTTAATCTTCGTGAAAGACAGACCAATAAATACAGGCAGACAAACAAATAGATTGATAAACAGAGAGAGATAAAAAGATAGAGAGAGATAAAGATAGAGACAGAGATAACGAGAGAGAGAGAGGGAGTGTGTGGTTCTAGCTGCGTTACTCTGAGCTAAGGCACTCCACAGTCTCCAGAAACTTCACCTGAAAAATCTATTCTCTCCGTCTTCCCCTTTTCCATTAACGGGAAAGTAGTTCGTCTACCTGTACCGGCCGTGAAGTTGACTCTAGAGTAGGCCTGGCTTTTATTCAGTTTACCATCCCTTCATTTCCCTTCCCTTCCCCTCCTCTCCTCTATACTCCCCTACCCTCCCCTCCCCTCCCCTCCTCTCCCCACGTCCTTGAATATAATAGCACATTCTATGACACAGTCTCTACTCCTGCTTCGTAGAGAGTAGGTGGAGAAATGAGAAAAAGGCGATGCATGAGAAGATGAGAAAGAGGTGGAGGAGGAGAGTTAAGACGAAAAACACATTAATAACCTGGAGATGAAGGACAAACATGAATA
>CAUDMG010000507.1:445100-695100 GCA_958450375.1 Homarus gammarus
ATTATTTTTACTACCCGGACGATTTCATCAAACACAACCTTTAGTTTTTCTGCCATCTTTTTACAGCTGAAGCTCCTCAATAAATGCAACAATGACAACTTTCCATTGCAACACTTCTGGTCAGAGCCAATAGACCATTTTATTGGGCCTGTCATTGATTTTGCACCTTTAATGCAAATATTTGTGCAGAGATCCCAGCAGAGAATATTTTTCTGCATAAAAGTGTCCAAGGTTTTTAATATATCCTGACCGTTTGTAGGAGTTTCAATGAACTGGCACAACAACATATCCTCAAAATGTGTCGTACAAAGACAAGCAGTATTGCTAACCCTGCCACATCAGTCGATGGTAAAACCAACAGCTCTGTTTTTCAAACGACTTACTAACACTGTTTCACAGTTACTGGCCATATATTTAATAACAACGAGAGAGAGAGAGAGAGAGAGAGAGAGAGACTGTGCTGTGTGATAAGGGAACAGCTTCAAGAATCTTGCAGGATTTCTCACCCATCATGCAAGAGACGATGACTTACACTCATGGTGTGATATGAGGCTTCAGGTGCGTTTTGTTGTCTTGGTGAGCAAATGCCTCGATTAAAACATGTTTGTTTGTTTTTTGTGCAGCTTTACCCTCTTTTAAAGTAATTACTGTGTTTACCAATTAATTGTGGGTGCTTGCTTAGTTTCCAGGTGCCTCCTCAGCTCAGGATTCAAGGTGCTGTTTGCAAACACTTGATTACACTCAACACACTGGCAATCAGGAACACTTTCATCTCCAAAGTTTATACAGCTGTCATCAAACTTAAGTTTCTTGGCTTTCCTACCCACTGTTTAATGGCTTATAATCCTTCAATCACTGGAGCAGAAGACGTGTGTGGTCGATCCCTCAAATCTTTAAGTGTATTTTTATAGTCATCAGACGAAGCAGCACCTGTGGGCTTTGGTTTCCAGCACAAATACAGTACTACAATTGATCGTCGCAGTGTGAGTACTAGTGATGGTAATTTAACATTTTTAATTTTGTTATACCATACTGTTACATGTAACATTTTTATTGAAATATAACATCAAATATCTTATTTTAAACATTTACACCTACCCTCAAGAGTCACCAATTCGAGAGTTTCTGGTCTGCCAACCATGTGCATCTCAGTTTGTCAAAATTCTAAATTACTCAAGCCGGATGCGTATCAGACACGTACAGTCCGGTGGAACCCTTGATAACTCATTCCGAAACAATGGGGTTCAGCGGAACATAGGACCGTCAAACCATCGTCTTCAAAGATTTATATCATCGTCCTCAAGTGTTAAGTTAGTATTAAAAAAGTCATAGTAAGCAACAAGTACTACTTAATCATATGTCAGTCAGTCAGCCGTTTCTCTCTCTCTCTCTCTCTCTCTCTCCCGGGTTTCAACTGACCATTTTTTTGGTCTTAAACTTCCACGCAACTTATTTTTTTTTCCTCGGTGGGGAAATAAAACTGGAGTAAAAAGGTGGAGATCTTTGCCAGGTCAGACGAGTGAGCGATTTAGTTTGGCTCACTGTCAAGTCTTGAGGCCATCTCCTGCCGGTGTACCTCCTGTTTCGTTAGCTTGGGGACACTTAACTCTACATCAGTGTTAAGTGTTGAGACACCTATGGGTCATCTCTCAAGGGTTAAAGACACATAAATCCTACTTTGTTGTAAGTTAGGGACACATTTGATTCAATTTTCTCATAAGTTTTGGGATATATGTGTCATCTGTTAAGTGGTGGACCAATAATATCCCTTATTGTAACTTAGGGACGCAGATGGTTCACCTGTCGTAATTTAGGGACACATGGATCAGATATCGTTAATTAAGGACACAATATATTAGCCATAAGTCATTAGATAGTTAAGGACTTGGCCAAACACATCAAGTCATCACTGGAGAAAGTTTAGGTTAGGTTACGTTACGTTAATACTGGATTGTAAGGCCGATTAGTTCCAGCGTACGTGAGCGTGCTAGAGAGAGAGAGAGAGAGAGAGAGAGAGAGAGAGAGAGAGAGAGAGAGAGAGAGAGAGAGAGAGAGAGAGAGAGAGAGACTTGGTGTACTGTGTTGATGTTAACCGAATAAAATCTCTGATGAATTTAAAACTCATCATTTTTCCTTGTGTTCTTGGGAGTCACAGCACTATTCTTGTTTATGCTTTGTTCCAACCCGCGGGACTTACTGTAAATCAAACCTGCATTAGAGGAAGGAGACTTACAATGGTTTCTCTTAATACTTATAATGTGGGGTCATATTATATCAGTTACTCGGGTCGTTGTCGGTGCTGCCAGGTATTGTGAGGTGAAAAGTATCTTAAGTTTTAGTTATAGATGACTTGCGTACAGTATTTACCAACATAGAGAACCCTCTTAAAAACCTTACTTAATAAAGCTAAATTATATATTACAGAGACCTTAGTTGTTAAGGCTAAGTTATACATTACAGAGACCTTAGTTGTTAAAGTTAAGTTATACATTATAGAGACCTTAGTTGTTAAGGCTAAGTTATACATTACAGAGACCTTAGTTGTTAAGGCTAAGTTATACATTACAGAGACCTTAGTTGTTAAAGTTAAGTTATACATTACAGAGACCTTAGTTGTTAAAGCTAAGTTATACATTACAGAGACCTTAGTTGTTAAAGCTAAGTTATACATTACAGAGACCTTAGTTGTTAAAGCTAAGTTATACATTACAGAGACCTTAGTTGTTAAAGGGGAGTAGCAATGCGTTATGTGTAGATGTACTCTTGTGCATATAGAGGCGTGTTTCTGTGATGGCACTCTTAAGACAACTCGTTACTGTGTGTGTGTGTGTGTGTGTGTGTGTGTGTGTGTGTGTTCTTACAACCTCACTTACGAGAAACAGTTATCACATGAACCTCTAAGAATACGATACCTTAGGCTGAGGCTATGGACGTGAATGACCCAGCCATAGAGTGGAGACCAACCAACGAAGAGTGACAAATGACAACGAAGACAAATTTATAAACGATACAAATAATATTGTATGATTATGAAATACGCTCACACTTGGACTAAAATCTTCTTCTCTTTTCTCATCATCTTCCCTTTCTCTTCAATTCTCTACTCCCATCTTCGTCATTCTTCTTCCTATTCCCCTTTCTTTATATCTATTTTGCCTTTTTTTCCTTCCTTCCTCCCTCTTCTCATTCAATATCTCCTTACCTCCACCCACGTCTCCTCCTATCCTCTATGCCTCTGCCCCGTCCCACACTCCCGAGTGAACAAATGGCAGGGGGCTAGGCAGATGGGGGGGGGGGGGGGGACTGATAGAGGGACTGACAGGGGAGGGCGGGAGGGCTGGGAAGAAGAAGAACAGAGGACCCCATCCGTGATAAGGCAAACGGCAGTCTGAAACTCCTCCTGGCCTCGAGTAACTACCTGGAGAAGGAGCTCTGACCTCTCCCTCAGACTCAACCCCCATTCCTCAAGTAGTTCCCTTTATCTTTATGGCGCTTCATTCTTCTCAGTGAGGTTCTTGATCAGCAGACTATATATTTTTTTATATTTTTCTTCTTCGAGACAAAAACAGAAAGATTCAATTTATATACATTTTTTTAAGGGTGAGGTGAGGCCTTTGTTTTATGTCTTAATTTATTGATCTTTTGTATAATTTCTTTTAAGTAAATTGATGAGAGACGTAGCTGATGAGAGAGAGAGAGAGAGAGAGAGAGAGAGAGAGAGTGTGTTGACCTCATGCCACTGGAGAATGACAAAGAAGAAGTTAGATTCATTCTTCTAATATGCGTAGTTTCGTTTTTCTTTAAGTCAGTCAGTAAATGGATCAGCCTGGCATGCACTTAATACGTCTTCAACTGCTTGTAGTAGAGTTCATCTGTGTCTTTCTTAATCTAACTTTTGTAAAAACTTCTTTGTCTTTTTCATTTTGTTTTACCGTTTGAAAATCATCTTAAGTAATAGCTCTTCTTTTTCCCTTCCCTTTTCTTTCTTCTTCTGTCTTTTTTCATCTTCCTTCCTCTTCGGTTCTTATTCTTCTTTATTTATCTTCCTTCTTCTTTCATTCTTATTTCACTTTCTTCACTCTTTTTTTTTTGTTTTTCTTCTTCCTTCTGCTCCTTTCTTCTTTATTCTTCCTCCTCCCTTCTTCTCCTCCTCCTCCCAAATGTTAGAAGCCGACTTGCCAATACCCCCGGAACTTTACACCACCTGTTCCTCCACACCATTTCCAAGAACCAAGTAGTTCTTCACAGTCCATCGCTTTCTTTACCTCTTCAATCACCTTCCTCTATTCTCCTCTCCCTTCTGTTTTTGATTATCGTCGTTCGTCATCTTGATATCTTTATCCATCTCCTTCTTCTCACTGGTTTGTACAAAAATGCTATGGTCGGGTTTTTTTTCTAATCTATGACTTATGTTTTATTATGCCTCTTCCCTCTAGTTATTCTTCTTTCATTGTTATTAACTCAATCTCACTTTCATTCAGTGTTTCCAGATCACAGCCAGACCTCACCAAGAGATGAGACCTGGTAGTAATGACCAGATTATCAAAGGTTCCTCAGGTAAATATTCCTCATACCTGAAGACTTGAGTACACCTGACTATACTCCGTCCAGGTGAGCTTTATAACCAGAATCGATCTGATTGGCTGGTGGAATGATGTACGTTGGGTGAATCTAACCCTCAGCATTATTTAATTTATTCTATTTATATTCTGCAACTGCAAGTCATATTAGCAATTTAAGTGTTGAACAAGAGTGATATCTGAAGCTGGAAAGGAACAATTAACACGTCAGCCACTTTAATAACGTAAATATCTTAAAGTGAAAAATAAAAAGTTAGAAATTATATATCAATAGCGGCCAGATAGATCCCCCCCCCGACGGTGTATATTCAGTCAGCGAGACTCGACCATTCACGAGCTTCCTTTCATTTAGCTTCGTTACATCCCACAGTATAGTTGTGACCGAAGACTAAATAGTGATCTTCAGTTTTTACTTCATCAAATAAATAATGGTAAAAGAAATATCATATTAACTCTAAGACTTAACATTAACCAGATTCATTAATTTAGCCAATGTTATGTAAAGAATTGTTTCCATTATACAGTAATTTTATCATATAAAAAGGGAATGTATCTAGTTAAGCTGAGGCTATTTTAAGGAGTAATATAAACTGTGCTCAGTGAATGTTGGACAGAGATAAGTGCTTCAAAGTTTTCGCGCACACACACACACACACACACACACACACACACACACATTATAATTTCCAATATCACTTTTCACCAACACAATTCAACCCCCTAAACACAAGTAAAACCGACCAAAAAGATGACTGCTCAACCACGCCATCCAGGCACCTCTTATTTTACCTAACCTTACCTAACCTAACCTAACCTAACCTCAAGTGGGATGAGTTAGCTGGGATATTGCATGAACTTTGGTACTTCTTTAATATATGCATAGGGAAAATTTGGTACAGTCAATTATTCAAATGTTTGGCTTAATGTTACCAGGTTTGATTGTGTTCCTAAACCTAAATTAGTCTGGCGATACACACACACACACACACACACACACACACACACACACACACTATCCCACTTTTACGACCATAATGTAACGTTTCATACATATATTTAACTGGCTCTGTCATCAAGTGAGACCCGGTATGATTTCCATATAAATGACATTCTTAAACACATTATTCGAGTCCTCAGACAACTGTACTTTTCAATTAAAACTTTCATTCTAAATTTCACATTACAAGAAAAGTACTAATAGCGTGAGGCAAGAGTACTAACAGCGTGAGGCAAGAGTACAAACAGTGTGAGGCAAGAGTACTAACAGTGTGAGACAAGAGTACTAACAGTGTGAGACAAGAGTACTAACAGTGTGAGACAAAAGTACTAACAGTGTGAGGCAAGAGTACAAACAGTGTGAGACAATAATACTAACAGTGTGAGACAAGAGTACTAACAGCGTGAGACAAAAGTACTAACAGTGTGAGGCAAGAGTACCAACAGTGTGAGACAAGAGTACTAACAGTGTGAGACAAGAGTACTAACAGCGTGAGGCAAGAGTACTAACAGCGTGAGGCAAGAGTACTAACAGTGTGAGACAAGAGTACTAACAGCGTGAGACAATAGTACTAACAGTGTGAGACAAGAGTACTAACAGTGTGAGGCAAGAGTACTAACAGTGTGAGGCAAGAGTACTAACAGTGTGAGACAAGAGTACTAACAGCGTGAGACAAAAGTACTAACAGTGTGAGACAAGAGTACTAACAGTGTGAGACAAGAGTACTAACAGTGTGAGACAAGAGTACTAACAGCGTGAGGCAAGAGTACAAACAGTGTGAGGCAAGAGTACTAACAGTGTGAGACAAGAGTACTAACAGTGTGAGACAAGAGTACTAACAGTGTGAGACAAGAGTACTAACAGCGTGAGACAAAAGTACTAACAGTGTGAGACAAGAGTACTAACAGTGTGAGACAAGAGTACTAACAGTGTGAGACAAGAGTACTAACAGCGTGAGGCAAGAGTACAAACAGTGTGAGGCAAGAGTACTAACAGTGAGAGGCAAGAGTACTAACAGTGTGAGGCAAGAGTACTAACATCGTGAGGCAAGAGTACTAACAGTGTGAGGCAAGACTACTAACAATGTGGGACAATAGTACTAACAGTGTGAGACAAGAGTACTAACAGCGTGAGACAATAGTACTAACAGTGTGAGGCAAGAGTACTAACAGCGTGAGGCAAGAGAACTAACATCGTGAGGCAAGAGTACTAACAGTGTGAGGCAAGACTAATAACAATGTGAGACAATAGTACTAACAGTGTGAGACAATAATACTAACAGTGTGAGACAAGAGTACTAACAGCGTGAGACAAAAGTACTAACAGTGTGAGGCAAGAGTACCAACAGTGTGAGACAAGAGTACTAACAGTGTGAGACAAGAGTACTAACAGCGTGAGGCAAGAGTACTAACAGCGTGAGGCAAGAGTACTAACAGTGTGAGACAAGAGTACTAACAGCGTGAGACAATAGTACTAACAGCGTGAGACAAGAGTACTAACAGTGTGAGGCAAGAGTACTAACAGTGTGAGGCAAGAGTACTAACAGTGTGAGACAAGAGTACTAACAGCGTGAGACAAGAGTACTAACAGCGTGAGACAAGAGTACTAACAGTGTGAGACAAGAGTACTAACAGTGTGAGACAAGAGTACTAACAGCGTGAGGCAAGAGTACTAACAGTGTGAGACAAGAGTACTAACAGTGTGAGACAAGAGTACTAACAGTGTGAGGCAAGAGTACTAACAGTGTGAGACAAGAGTACTAACAGTGTGAGGCAAGAGTACTAACAGTGTGAGGCAAGAGTACTAACAGTGTGAGGCAAGAGTACTAACAGTGTGAGGCAAGAGTACTAACAGTGTGAGACAAGAGTACTAACACTGTGAGGCAAGAGTACTAACAGTGTGAGACAAGAGTACTAACAGTGTGAGACAAGAGTACTAACAGTGTGAGGCAAGAGTACTAACAGTGTGAGCCAAGAGTACTAACAGCGTGAGGCAAGAGTACAAACAGTGTGAGGCAAGAGTACTAACAGTGTGAGGCAAGAGTACTAACAGTGTGAGACAAGAGTACTAACAGTGTGAGACAAGAGTACTAACAGTGAGACAAAAGTACTAACAGTGTGAGGCAAGAGTACCAACAGTGTGAGACAAGAGTACTAACAGTGTGAGACAAGAGTACTAACAGCGTGAGGCAAGAGTACTAACAGCGTGAGGCAAGAGTACTAACAGTGTGAGACAAGAGTACTAACAGCGTGAGACAATAGTACTAACAGTGTGAGACAAGAGTACAAACAGTGTGAGACAAGAGTACTAACAGTGTGAGACAAGAGTACTAACAGCGTTAGGCAAGAATACTAACAGCGTGAGGCAAGAGTACTAACAGCGTGAGACAAGAGTACTAACACCGTGAGGCAAGAATACTAACAATGTGAGACAAGAGTACTAACAGCGTGAGACAAGAGTACAAACAGTGTGAGACAAGAGTACTAACAGCGTGAGGCAAGAGTACTAACAGTGTGAGACAATAATACTAACAGTGTGAGACAAGAGTACTAACAGCGTGAGGCAAGAGTACAAACAGTGTGAGGCAAGAGTACTAACAGTGTGAGGCAAGAGTACTAACAGTGTGAGGCAAGACTACTAACAATGTGGGACAATAGTACTAACAGTGTGAGACAAGAGTACTAACAGCGTGAGACAAGAGTACTAACAGCGTGAGGCAAGAGTACTGTCTGTGTCAGCACGGGTCCATTTTTCTTTCTCTTAACTTTTATATAATTTTGACAGCTATTCCATTTTTTCATTACCACAGAGAAAAAACACAGATATATTTAAGAATTCAATAGGGTCTGTATGAATAAGGTCGTGTGTAACCTATCTGCAGTAATTCTTGAAACACCTAAGTCCTCAGGAAATATTTTTCAACAACTAAAAACTGCAGGAAGATCAGACAATTGTTAGTGTCAGATGTATTCAGGGAGAAACTGAAGCTCTTTGAACCAGGATCATAGGAAGTGTTGGAAGTTACATAACACAGGAAAACACTTTGTGGCAGAGAGATTCACACAGTGTTAGTCCCGGGTGGAGGATATAGAACGGTTCTGTACACTAAGATATCAACGGAAATCAAAGGGAAATACCTTGGCAAGAATCGACGCCAAAACACACAGGCAAGAACGTGGAAACATACGTCAATTTTTCTCGTTGTAGAACTAAATAATTTTTCTTTTCTATTCTGTATTTAGCATAATTTAATTTTTTCGTCTATTGTGTTTTCAATCGTTTTTTTAATTAATTTCCACGACAGCAATTATTTCCGCTTTGTAAATAAATATAAAAGAGCGGATGAAAATATAAATAAGTATATACCAGTATATACAGTGGGTTAACTCCTCCTAGTCTACCACCAGTACACACAGTGGGTTAACTCCTAGTCTACCACCAGTATACACAGTGGGTAAACTCCTAGTCTACCACCAGTACACACAGTGGGTTAACTCCTAGTCTACCACCAGTATATACAGTGGGTTAACTCCTAGTCTACCACCAGTATATACAGTGGGTTAACTCCTAGTCTACCACCAGTACACACAGTGGGTTAACTCCTAGTCTACCACCAGTATACACAGTGGGTTAACTCCTAGTCAACCACCAGCATATACAGTGGGTTAACTCCTAGTCTACCACCAGTATATACAGTGGGTTAACTCCTCCTAGTCTACCACCAGTATATACAGTGGGTTAACTCCTAGTCTACCACCAGTATATACAGTGGGTTAACTCCTCCTAGTCTACCACCAGTATATACAGTGGGTTAACTCCTAGTCTACCACCAGTATACACAGTGGGTTAACTCCTAGTCTACCACCAGTATATACAGTGGGTTAACTCCTCCTAGTCTACCACCAGTACACACAGTGGGTTAACTCCTAGTCTACCACCAGTACACACAGTGGGTTAACTCCTCCTAGTCTACCACCAGTATACACAGTGGGTTAACTCCTCCTAGTCTACCACCAGTATACACAGTGGGTTAACTCCTCCTAGTCTACCACCAGTATACACAGTGAGTTAACTCCTCCTAGTCTACCACCAGTATACACAGTGGGTTAACTCCTCCTAGTCTACCACCAGTATATACAGTGGGTTAACTCCTAGTCTACCACCAGTACACACAGTGGGTTAACTCCTCCTAGTCTACCACCAGTATATACAGTGGGTTAACTCCTAGTCTACCACCAGTATATACAGTGGGTTAACTCCTCCTAGTCTACCACCAGTATACACAGTGGGTTAACTCCTAGTCTACCACCAGTATATACAGTGGGTTAACTCCTCCTAGTCTACCACCAGTATATACAGTGGGTTAACTCCTAGTCTACCACCAGTATATACAGTGGGTTAACTCCTAGTCTACCACCAGTATACACAGTGGGTTAACTCCTAGTCTACCACCAGTACACACAGTGGGTTAACTCCTAGTCTACCACCAGTATACACAGTGGGTTAACTCCTCCTAGTCTACCACCAGTATACACAGTGGGTTAACTCCTCCTAGTCTACCACCAGTATACACAGTGGGTTAACTCCTCCTAGTCTACCACCAGTATACACAGTGAGTTAACTCCTCCTAGTCTACCACCAGTATACACAGTGGGTTAACTCCTCCTAGTCTACCACCAGTATATACAGTGGGTTAACTCCTAGTCTACCACCAGTACACACAGTGGGTTAACTCCTCCTAGTCTACCACCAGTATATACAGTGGGTTAACTCCTAGTCTACCACCAGTATATACAGTGGGTTAACTCCTCCTAGTCTACCACCAGTATACACAGTGGGTTAACTCCTAGTCTACCACCAGTATATACAGTGGGTTAACTCCTCCTAGTCTACCACCAGTATATACAGTGGGTTAACTCCTAGTCTACCACCAGTATATACAGTGGGTTAACTCCTAGTCTACCACCAGTATACACAGTGGGTTAACTCCTAGTCTACCACCAGTACACACAGTGGGTTAACTCCTAGTCTACCACCAGTATACACAGTGGGTTAACTCCTAGTCTACCACCAGTATACACAGTGGGTTAACTCCTCCTAGTCTACCCTTGTTATCCGAGAACATTAAGATGGATGTGTCTATTATCAAGTTAAAACAAGAACGATAAACAGTTACACGATGGTTAATTATAAGGCTGAGGTAAAGGATTAAGGAACATCACTTACAGCACAGCCACGTGTGTGTGTGTGGCGGTGTGTGTGTGTGTGTGTGTGTGTGGCGGTGTGTGTGTGTGTGTAGCGGTGTGTGTGTGTGTGTGTGTGTGTAGCGGTGTGTGTGTGTGTGTGTGTGTAGCGGTGTGTGTGTGTGTGTGTAGCGGTGTGTGTGTGCGTGTGTGTGTGTAGCGGTGTGTGTGTGTGTGTGTGTAGCGGTGTGTGTGTGTGGCGGTGTGTGTGTGTGTGGCGGTGTGTGTGTGTGTGTGTGTGTGTGTGTGTGTGGCGGTGTGTGTGTGTGTGTGGCGGTGTGTGTGTCGGTGTGTGTGTGTGTGTGTGTGTGTGTGTCGGTGTGTGTGTGTGTGTGTGGCGGTGTGTGTGTGTGGCGGTGTGTGTGTGTGTGTGTGGCGGTGTGTGTGTGTGTGTGTGTGGCGGTGTGTGTGTGTGTGTGTGTGTGTGTGTGTGTGTGGCGGTGTGTGTGTGTGTGTGGCGGTGTGTGTGTGTGTGTGTGTAGCGGTGTGTGTGTGTGTGTGTGTGTGTAACGGTGTGTGTGTGTCGGTAAGACATTAGTAATAATCTAATAAATAGTAACTTATTTGTATATAATACTTTAGTTATACTGTAATAGAAATTAACCGTATGATCAAAAAATAATAATAGGAGTTATGGAACATGTATTGGGGTATTATATTTAAGGGAAATATTACATTTAAGGACACCATTATCTTTAAGGGAAACATTACACTTTAAGACACCATTATATTTAAGGGAAACATTACACTTTAAGACACCATTATCTTTAAGGGAAACATTACACTTTAAGACACCATTACATCTGAGAATCACAAACGTTCCCAGGTTCTGAGCCGACGGTAAGCAGCCCTTGATGTTAAGAGAGCTGCAGGGCGGACAGGTTGTGGTGGCAGCGGCAGCCTGTGTGGTGTTACTAGGGAGTGGAGGAAAAGCTGGGGTGGAGGGAATGGTGGGGGTAGAGGGAATGGTGGGGGTGGAGGAAATGGTGGGGGTGGAGGAAATGGTGGGGGTAGAGGAAATGGTGGGGGTGGAGGAAATGGTGGGGGTGGAGGGAATGGTGGGGGTGGAGGAAATGGTAGGTGGAGGGAATGGTGGGGATGTAGAGGGATTGGTGGGGTGTAGGGAATGGTGGGGGTGGAGGGAATGGCTCGGGTGGAGGGAATGGTGGGGGTCAGTAGCTCTTTACTGACCACAGCGATACAAAGTACATTATAGAACTTCATCACATATAATTATTACAAACGTATAACTATGACAAGGTTATACATATTTCAGGATGAATAACAAATCTTTACATACATCTGTACAATAAATAACTAGCATATATAACCAAGACTTCAGTTCACACATTAAACCTCATTCACTTCTAAATGAACTATACGGGAAGAAAAATTAGTTCCACACTAGTTGATAATTATATACCTTCTATTATACATAGGATTTCATGAATAACTTTATATTCAATATCAGCAGCGACATTTCCTGAAAAGCGCTCCTCCATTGTGGTGTTTTGGGTAAGTTTCTCGTACATAATTGGGCAATGGACAGTACTCCACCACCTGGCTCCCTGTCTCATCACCACAACAGCAACAAAGTCGTTCCTTGAGCGACAGACGGTTCCGCCCTCGTCTGTTTCAACAGCCAAGAAATGACAGACGGCCCAGCCCTCGTCTGTTTCAACATCTAAGAAGTGACAGGAACTCGTAAACGAGTAAAGTATATCATGTGGTGCTCCTTAATGGAAAAGGTTTTAAATATACATATTGTACAGAGAAGCTCGGGATAACTGGCTTATACACAATACATCCAAAAGATTGAAACTCAGAATTACTTTCTGTACATTAGTCATGGCGGACTTCAGATTATTTGTTACTTCTTGACAAAATCCTTATAATACTGTATTTACTAACTGGCGTGTTAGTAGTAATCACAGTAGACAGTACAAGAGACAAGGGTCGTCCAATAAGAACACAAGATTGAAGGAAACTGCAGCGGGACCATACTAGACAGCCCTGTTTACACCAAACCTTCAACAGTTATATATCTGCCAACATCTTATTGGAAGCTTCCCAGCGTGTTCGAATTAACGATGTGATCGAGTTAACGATGGTGTTTGGTAACTTGTTCCACTCATCCACAACTATATTTCCCAACCAATGTTTACTCAGTTCTCGCCTAAACCTAATTTTATCTAATTGTAAACCATTGCTGTGTGCTCTCTCTAAGTTACACTGTTTAAATACCTTTGTAATATTATCATCTTTGTTTAACCCGTCTACCACTTCTACACTGCCATCATATTGCTCATCATTATCATTTGGTGATTCAACGTCATCAGGTATAGTTGGATAGAAATATTGATCAAAATAGGTACACCCACCCACCTACCCACACCCACCCACACACTGTACACATAGTTATAGACATTTACGGTCTTTGGAATGAATAATTTAATCGCCAGGTGATCACTGTGACTCACTCGACATTCTCCAGCACCTTTCATCACACACAACACTCTTATTAACTCGCTGTTAGGCTGATAACACAGACATAACCTAATGAACTGAATGATAAACTCTGTATTCAGATAACAACAGCGAAGTGTGTTATACATTCTTCCTATGTCCACTCAAGCAACAGTTCAATTGACCTTTTTTACGTTAATGATCAATATGCTATTTCAGGTAAGTAATATTTTACGTTATATTCCAGATATTTCTACATTTATCTGATTTATTCCAGTAGATGTTTATTGGTCACACTATAGATTCACATGAAGATTGTTGGTTATGTATGATGCCTTAACTTATTCATTGTCTATCTATTTTCAATTTCATCTGTGTATTTAATTATCCTTTACACGTCTTGCTTATTCAGTTATCCATAAATCACTTTCCAATTTAATTTGCCAGCTATACCTTCTCTTATTTATATATTTATATTATCTGAACGTTACATAGGTACAATATCAATATACGCGCCACACAGGTATATCAACATATATCGGTAACACAATAAACTGATAACGATAATCTCGTGAACACAGCGTTATCAGCACCAACGGAGAGTTATACTCGCTATTAATTATTCCTTTATCTTGGAACTGCTCACAATCCTCTCACACTAAAGTACTGTATATACCAGGCCGTCTGTTTACCCATTACCATGAGGCCGCTTGTGTAGGGAGGTCTGTGTCTATCTGTCTGTTTATAAATCGATTTGGTGAGTTACTCGGCATCGCCCAGGAGGAGGGACGGGAGATTGTTCACGACCATCTCCTAATCTGCCCGCACCTCCCTACCAAGTTTCAATTCTCTTCATAACGGTGGATCGACCCGCGGGTGGGGGATCGTGGTCGGCCCCTGTGGAGTCGTTCCGCCCTCTGTGGAAGGACAGTTTATAGTAAATGACCAATCTCTAGGCCACCCGCACCTCCCTACCCAAATTTAGTAATGAAAAGGTAGTTTATATTCCTGAATTATATACCAGTATGTAGATTTCAGAAATATCTATTTGGGAAGTGGGTGTTGCAACCCTTTATTATGAATAGTGAAAGACCATTTCTTGCAAAGAGAAGGTGGAAAATCTACCAGCCATAAGAGAGTTGTACACGCGATAAGAAGATGCATATTGTTACTGTCACCCCGTTGATCCCTCACCACCTTCCCCTCTCCCGTCCTGGGTGGAAGGGTAGGTTAGATAGACGGAACGGAAAGACATAAATAGATTAACAATTCTGACCTCTGGCCCCAGTAGCCCTGAGAGCCACGGGTGTTGTTATCCAGGTGTCAATTTGATCTGTGTGTGTGTATGTAATGAAATATTTATGTATTGATTTTAAATATTTATTTTATAAAAATCCTAAGCTCTACAAATTGGCAACATCCACATCTACTGGTGTGACATCTATCTGTTGTATCTACTTATTGTACCTATCTATCTACTGTATGTCCCTATGCTAGTTTTATCTATCTCTTTATCTATTCGTTTCTCTAGGTCATCTTTCTCTCTTCCTCTGCATTACTACTCGACCACCTTGAGGAATACAGAGTTCATACTTCACCATGACGACCCCTCCCCTCCATCACCATCTTCCAGGGTCACCAAGCCAAAGAACAAGATGGCAGCTTTAGAGGAAGGCGCCGTGTCCCTCTACCTTAGCGGAGTTGGCATTTGGCTGTAGTGCGGTGCAAGTGTCATATGTTCTCCATCACAGTAACACTCAGACACAGTGTCACGGCATCTGGGCTCATTTGCTTAAAGTACTGGTGTGTGTGTGTGTTGAGGGGGTTGATGGCCGCCCTCAGCAGCACCAGTCATAAAGGCGTCAAGGCTGGCGTCCTCCTCCCTCATCACCACATAAATTGCCCATCGTCATTCCCCGCCATCAGCTTCACCCTTAAACGCTCTTTACGACAGCCATTAACACGACCATTACCATAACCCATTATTCTTTTATCATCAGCGTGTATCAGCAGTTTGTCCTCACTCTCATCGTCTTTATCTTCTTCCTCATCTTCGTCGTTACTGTCTCCTCCTTCTCTGTCACAAACATTAATAATAAATCCGGTAATGATATCGGGTGTTATCTTGGTGTTATATTTGGGTGTTATGTTTAAACTGCGTGTCCTCTACAGTGCGCTATATTTACTAACACGGGTGATACAGCCCATCAGGTCCCAGAGTCTAGAGAGAAGTTAGGGTTTTATTGGTCATAGCTCAATGTTCACTATGGATTATACCTGTTCGTTATGCTGGCGGCAACACACCGGCGATATTTCAATAGTGAATCTTTTTTATATGTTTAATTTCCTCCTACTTCATGTTCCTGTAAAGTTCAGAAATTATCGTTTGCTTCATTTTGATGCATTGATTAATTCATCAGGTAAATATTGAATGATTTCCAATATTAGCTAAACTATTCTTTGTTTTTTTATAGTGAAAAAAAAAACTGTAAAGTCATTTAGAAAAATAAAAGTTCCCTGAGCTGGTGTTGAAGTTCCGTCAAGGTCACTTTAGAGTTTCATGTGTAAATACTTGTGACTTTACGACTTGTGTTAATGTTAGTTTGTAGAGCAGGAACACCAAGCCAGCAGGAACAACGAGCTAGCAGGAAGACCAAACCAGCAGGAACAACGAGCCAGCAGGAACAACGAGCTAGCAGGAAGACCAAACCAGCAAGAACACCAAGCCAGCAGGAACAACGAGCTAGCAGGAAGACCAAACCAGCAGGAACAACGAGCCAGCAGGAACAACGAGCTAGCAGGAAGGTCAAACCAGCAGGAACACCAAGCCAGCAGGAACAACGAGCTAGCAGGAAGACCAAACCAGCAGGAACAAAGAGCTAGCAGGAAGACCAAACCAGCAGGAACAACGAGCCAGCAGGAACAACGAGCTATCAGGAACACCAAGCCAGCAGGAACAACGAGCTAGCAGGAACACCAAGCCAGCAGGAAGCAGATGAAGCCAGATACCGCTGAAACAAAGCTCCAACTAATTCCAATGTTATCGACCACGTATATAAAAAATTACTTAATGATGTAAATTTCAGTCAAAAATATTTATATTCTTGGGTCATCACAACATTTTCACAAGTCCTGAAGGGAAAAGTATTTACATAATAAACTGCCGTGTTGGTCCACCTCACCACTACACTATACCTAAACATATAAAAAAAGAATTTCTCGTAATTCTTGATACTGTGTCGTGTAATGGAGAGAGAAAGAGGATGATGGAGAACCGAGATACGTGAATATAACATCCACTTTTGTTGATTTTGTACACCATTAAGGGTCGTGATAAGTCCCTAAATAACCCTTACACATCATCAAACGTCGTAATAAGTCCCTAAATAACCCTTAAGCACTATCAAAGGTCGTGATAAGTCCCTAAATAACCCTTAAAAACCATCAAAGGTCGTGATAAGTCCCTAAATAACCCTTAAACATCATCAAAGGTCGTAATAAGTCCCTAAATAACCCTTAAACATCATCAAAGGTCATAATAAGTCCCTAAATAATCCTTAAACACCATCAAGGGTCTTGGTCGGTCCCTTAACCCTGACAGTTCCCGCCACACACAACACCTCCAGATCATAGCCCTGATATATAACACAAAAGATCCACCACACGTCTACAAAGTCTCACACAGACAGACTATTTCTGAACATTATACTCCTCTCCTCTTTCCCCCTCCCTCTCCTTATCATCTTCCTCCTCTCCTCTTCCTCATTGTCTTCTTCATCATCTCTCTTAATTATCGTTATTATTCTCCCCTTCTTGTGTCATTAACCATAAGTATCTCTTGCCTGTCTCTCTCCTTCACTTGTCATTAACCGGACTTACCTTCCCTTCTTCTGTCATTAACCGGACTTATCTTCCCTTCTTCTGTCATTAACCGAACTTATCTTCCCTTCTTCTGTCATTAACCGGACTTATCTTCCCTTCTTCTGTCATTAACCGGACTTATCTTCCCTTCTTCTGTCATTAACCGAACTTATCTTCCCTTCTTCTGTCATTAACCGGACTTATCTTCCCTTCTTCTGTCATTAACCGGACTTATCTTCCCTTCTTCTGTCATTAACCGAACTTATCATCAATCAATCTCTCCCCTTCTTATGCCATTAACCGGACTTACCATTCAATTCTCTCCCCTTATTATGCCATTAACCGGACGTATCATCTCTCCTAATGGACCCCTAATTCTAATGGTTAGATAAAAGCTGGGGCCTCTTTGGATAGGGGCCTATTTGACCTGCAACTTGGCCCAATACTCATGCAGTGTGAGGCGGCCGTACCTGGGGGTAATGACGACCCTCACGAGACGGTACATTACCCGCCTTCTACTTCCCTTCTTTCCTCTATTTCCCTCACCCCCTTTTATCCTTCCCTTCCTCTCACCTCCCTCCCCATCCTCTTCTTTACAATGTCCTTCCTCCTTCCTTCCTTCCTCTTTCCCTCCCTTCCTCTCACCTCCTTCTCTTCTTCTTCTTGATCTTTTTTCCTCTATCCCTGTTGCTATTTTACTTTTATTTTCCCTCTTCCTTGCATCATCTTCCTTCTTCTCACCACCTCCTTCCTTCTCCTTCACCTATGTCTCTCTCTATTCCGTTATTATATTATTTGTCTTTTTAATTTTTCTCTTCCTCTCTTGTTTTAATAAGCTCTCTCTCTCTCTCTCTCTCTCTCTCTCTGAAGACTCCACAAACTACACACAGTAAATTGACACCAAAACAAGAAATTATGATACTAACACCCCCCACCCCGTCCCCTCCCCCACTTCCGACAGTGTGCCTGGTGCCGTAGCTGTAGTAAGAAAATCCATTTATAAATTGGAAAGTGTCAATGGCAAGTCTCTGAGTAAGCTGACTAGAATGAACTAACATTAAGAGATGGTGATTGCCCAGGTAGCGCTCCCAGGTATTCAGTAACTGTAGTGGCGTTTGATTCACAAATAACCAAGGTAGGATTTCTCGACTCGTTGTGTTATAGGAGTGTGATACCGGTAATTGTGTGTGTGTGTGTGTGTGTGTGTGTGTGGTAGTAGTAGTTGTAGTTGCAGTAGTCTAGCCTCCTTGTATGTCCGCACGGCCTTTCCTACCTACTATTTTCATACATGGGTACATCAACACTGGATCTCAGATAACAACATCTAGGAATGTGATAGTGTTTAGAACTACTGAACTCCTGTTATTTACACTAAAAAGACAAACAAATAGGGGAAAACTGTCTTCCGGTTACATAATGACGAGGTGATTACAGCCATGGTCACCAACCCTCAGAACCTGGGCGTGTGATTATCAGTGTTAAGAGTCGACGCCAAAAACTACATGAAATAAATAAGGGTAATTTTCTCCACTACAACTTAAGAATGAATTACATTACGAATTTATTGGTCTTATGGGATATTCCTTTCCTATTATTTATTTACTATCCATAGGTCAAAGGTCAAGGTCAGATGTGTACTTGGTGACGACAAGAGGGGGTAACAGGGCCTAAAATTTGACCCGGATTTACATAATACCACGGGTTTGTTTGGCTTAAGTAAGGGTAAGATTAGGGGTTGGGCAGGTTGGAGTAATTTAAGGGTTAGGTTTGGGTTAAGTTACAGGTAGGTTAGGGTCAGGTAAAGGGTAAGGTAGGTTAGGATAATTTAGGGAAAGGTAAGAGGTAAATGAAAGACAGGTTGGGGTAACTCAAGGGTTAGCTTTAGGGTAAGTTAAGGGTAAGTAAAGGTCAGGTAAGGGGTGAGGTAGGTTAGGATAACATATGAAAAGATTAGAGGTAGGGCAGGTTAAGGTCGTGTTAAGATTAGAGTAAGGGTGGGAGAGGTTAGGTTAGGTGAGAGTAAATTTTGGCTTATGTTATGATAGTTTCGTCTGAACGCTTCCCTGTGGAGTTAGATAACAGAGTGAAAGGTCAAGTGTCAAGGCGTCAGAGGTTAAAGCCAGTCATACACTAAATGAGAGCAAGTATTGGCAGCATGATATGGTATAATCTTAATGCCATCTTTCCAGTACACACATAGATATAAATATTCCTGTCATCTTAAACACAAATCTTCACTCTAATGATGCAGAAATATTCTCCTGGTATCTCCTGTTTATATTTCGCTTTGTTTTTATTACAGAGACATAATTTGTAAGGTAGAAAGAGATGATGTCAAGGTGATGTTGTTAAGGTGATGTTGTCAAGGTGATGTTGTCAAGGTGATGTTGTTATGGAAGATGTTGTTAAGGGGATATTGTTTAGGTGATGTTGTCAAGGTGATGTTGTTATGGAATATGTTGTCAAGGGGATATTGTTTAGGTGATGTTGTCAAGGTGATGTTGTTAAGGAAGATGTTGTCAAGGGGAGATTGTTAAGGATGATTGTTGTCAAGGATGATAAATTACGGCTTCCTGGACCAAGAAAACGACAAAACACGACTCTTTTCACCTCACTAAACTAGAGAACCAAAACAGACTGTTATAACCAACGTGATCATGCGCACTTGACGTGATGTTTGGCATTTCAGAAAGGTCATAATATGGTCACTGAGAACGGGTTATAATTCTATCCGGGAGCCAAATTGAAACAAGTCTTCCTACTAAGGTCTTCTCAAGGGTTCAATAGTGACATAACTCTGATATTAAGGAGCACAGACACACTATGGACGTCTTATTTACACACACACACACACACACACACACACTCACTCACTCAGAACTGTCATGTTACATAACTCCTATCTTCAGACGGACTCCTGGCACCGAGACGATACCAGTCCCAGTCTCTAGGAAATATTTAGTTTTACACAGAGGCAAAAAAGGTATATATCTTGTGAACACCTAAAACACCATTATCAATGTATATATTGAAGGTTCCAAGTGTTCCCTGAAGAATGCAGTGATGGGTAGGGAAACACCGGGTAACACTGAAGTCCATTTATTCGGATAGGAGAAACACAAATGGTGACTAGCATGAGCCATGCACGGCTCACACAGTCAGACTGAGACTGCTTTGCCATATGGCAGCCTCGGGGCAATGTTGCCACATAACACGTGCAGTGTTGCCACGTAATTATATACATAGATGCTACTCGGCACAGTAGCTTATATACAAGGTTGCTACTCGGCACAGTAGCATAGATACATAACCTACATATATTTGTGAACCCATAAAAGGCCCTTGCCAATATATATATATATATATATATATATATATATATATATATATATATATATATATATATATATATATATATATATATATATATATTCGAACACCTGTGAGGTAAATGTATATATTATGTGAACAACTGAGTGGACCTTGTCAATGTAGATACACCATCACACGAGCACAGAGAAGAAATACGAGCAGTTGTGCCGCGCTGTTGGGTTTTGTGTACACAGGAACACAACACAACACAGCTCCAGAGGCAACGTGCTGTGTTAAGAATGTATCGCACAAGACGCCTTTGTTTATTTTTCAAGCAACATGAACCTAACATAACCTAGGTTAAGTTAGGTTAAAATAGGTTAAGTTAGGTTAAAATGGATTAAGTTAGGTAAATGGAAATAAGGTTAGCTTTGGTTCGTATTAAGTGCTTAAAAAAATATTAACTGTATTAACTGATAGAGGAGTCTTTTTCGTGGTACTGAGGAATGGACGTCTTAGACATGTCCCATCATCGCTGTTAAGGCAATACATTCCTCAGTTAGTGATACCTGTTAATATTTGTCTTGGGTGCTTCGACTACCTGCGTCATGAAGCCCTAAACACAAGGTCCTATTTATTTTACTAATTACACTATTTAAAACTTAGAGGAACAGGTTGAGGATTTTACTGCCGTTTTTCTGAACATATTGAATTCTTATTAAAGTTTAAAGGGTGTCTGTATGGTGTTAGATGCAGTAGACTGTATAATGATAGAGGCAGTAGACTGTATGATGTTAGAGGCAGTAGACTGTATGATGTTAGATGCAGTAGACTGTATAATGATAGAGGCAGTAGACTGTATGATGTTAGAGGCAGTAGACTGTATGATGTTAGAGGCAATAGACTGTATGATGTTAGAGGCAGTAGACTGTATGATGTTAGAGGCAGTAGACTGTATGATGATAGAGGCAGTAGACTGTATGATGTTAGAGGCAGTAGACTGTATGATGATAGAGGCAGTAGACTGTATGATGTTAGAGGCAGTAGACTGTATAATGATAGAGGCAGTAGACTGTGTGATGTTAGAGGCAGTAGACTGTATGATGATAGAGGCAGTAGACTGTATGATGTTAGAGGCAGTAGACTGAATGATGATAGATGCAGTAGACTGTATGATGTTAGAGGCAGTAGACTGTATAATGTTAGAGGCAGTAGACTGTATGATGTTAGATGCAGTAGACTGTATAATGTTAGAGGCGTTAGACTGTATGATGTTAGAGGCAGTAGACTGTATGATGTTAGAAGCAGTAGACTGTATGATGTTAGAGGCAGTAGACTGTATGATGTTAGAGGCAGTAGACTGTATGATGTTAGAGGCAGTAGACTGTATAATGTTAGAGGCAGTAGACTGTATGTTGTTAGAGGCAGTAGATTGTATGATGATAGAGGCAGTAGACTGTATAATGTTAGAGACAGTAGACTGTATGATAGAGGCAGTAGACTATATAATGTTAGAGGCAGTAGACTGTATAATGTTAGAGGCAGTAGACTGTATAATGTTAGAGGCAGTAGACTGTATGATGATAGAGGCAGTAGACTAGACTGTATAATGTTAGAGGCAGTAGACTGTATGATGATAGAGGCAGTAGACTGTATAATGTTAGAGGCAGTAGACTGTATGATGTTAGAGGCAGTCGACTGTATAATGATAGAGGCAGTAGACTGTATAATGTTAGACGCAGTAGACTGTATAATGTTAGAGGCAGTAGACTGTATGATGATAGAGGCAGTAGACTGTATAATGTTAGAGGCAGTAGACTGTATGATGATAGAGGCAGTAGACTGCATAATGTTAGAGGCAGTAGACTGCATAATGTTAGAGGCAGTAGACTGTATGATGTTAGAGGCAGTAGACTGTATAATGTTAGAGGCAGTAGACTGTATAATGTTAGAGGCAGTAGACTGTATGATGATAGAGGCAGTAGACTGTATAATGTTAGAGGCAGTAGACTGTATAATGTTAGAGGCAGTAGACTGTATGATGATAGAGGCAGTAGACTGTATAATGTTAGAGGCAGTAGACTGTATGATGATAGAGGCAGTAGACTGCATAATGTTAGAGGCAGTAGACTGCATAATGTTAGAGGCAGTAGACTGTATGATGTTAGAGGCAGTAGACTGTATAATGTTAGAGGCAGTAGACTGTATAATGTTAGAGGCAGTAGACTGTATGATGATAGAGGCAGTAGACTGTATGATGATAGAGGCAGTAGACTGTATGATGATAGAGGCAGGAGACTGTATAATGTTAGAGGCAGTAGACTGTATAATGTTAGAGGCAGTAGACTGTATGATGAAAGAAGCAGTAGACTGTATGATGTTAGATGCAGTAGACTGTATAATGTTAGAGGCAGTAGACTGTATGATGTTAGAGGCAGTAGACTGTATGATGTTAGAGGCAGTAGACTGTATGATGATAGAGGCAGTAGACTGTATAATGTTAGAAGCAGTAGACTGTATAATGATAGAGGCAGTAGACTGTATAATGTTAGAGGCAGTAGACTGTATGATGATAGAGGCAGTAGACTGCATAATGTTAGAGGCAGTAGACTGTATGATGTTAGAGGCAGTAGACTGTATAATGTTAGAGGCAGTAGACTGTATAATGTTAGAGGCAGTAGACTGTATGATGATAGAGGCAGTAGACTGTATGATGATAGAGGCAGTAGACTGTATGATGATAGAGGCAGTAGACTGTATAATGTTAGAGGCAGTAGACTGTATAATGTTAGAGGCAGTAGACTGTATGATGAAAGAAGCAGTAGACTGTATGATGTTAGATGCAGTAGACTGTATAATGTTAGAGGCAGTAGACTGTATGATGTTAGAGGCAGTAGACTGTATGATGTTAGAGGCAGTAGACTGTATGATGTTAGAGGCAGTAGACTGTATGATGATAGAGGCAGTAGACTGTATAATGTTAGCAGTAGACTGTATAATGATAGAGGCAGTAGACTGTATAATGTTAGAGGCAGTAGACTGTATGATGTTAGAGGCAGTAGACTGTATGATGTTAGAGGCAGTAGACTGTATAATGTTAGAGGCAGTAGACTGTATGATGTTAGAGGCAGTAGACTGTATGATGATAGAGGCAGTAGACTGTATAATGTTAGAGGCAGTAGACTGTATGATGATAGAGGCAGTAGACTGTATAATGTTAGAGGCAGTAGACTGTATAATGTTAGAGGCAGTAGACTGTATAATGTTAGAGGCAGTTGACTGTATGATGATAGAGGCAAAGGACTAGACTGTATAATGTTAGAGGCAGTAGACTGTATGATGATAGAGGCAGTAGACTGTATAATGTTAGAGGCAGTAGACTGTATGATGTTAGAGGCAGTCGACTGTATAATGATAGAGGCAGTAGACTGTATAATGTTAGAGGCAGTAGACTGTATGATGATAGAGGCAGTAGACTGTATAATGTTAGAGGCAGTAGACTGTATAATGTTAGAGGCAGTAGACTGTATAATGTTAGAGGCAGTTGACTGTATGATGATAGAGGCAAAGGACTAGACTGTATAATGTTAGAGGCAGTAGACTGTATGATGATAGAGGCAGTAGACTGTATGATGATAGAGGCAGTAGACTGTATGATGTTAGAGGCAGTCGACTGTATAATGATAGAGGCAGTAGACTGTATAATGTTAGAGGCAGTAGACTGTATGATGATAAAGGCAGTAGACTGTATAATGTTAGAGGCAGTAGACTGTATGATGCTAGATGCAGTAGACTGTATAATGTTAGAGGCAGTAGACTGTATGATGTTAGAGGCAGTAGACTGTATGATGTTAGAGGCAGTAGACTGTATGATGATAGAGGCAGTAGACTGTATAATGTTAGCAGTAGACTGCATAATGATAGAGGCAGTAGACTGTATAATGATAGAGGCAGTAGACTGTATGATGATAGAGGCAGTAGACTGTATAATGTTAGAGGCAGTAGACTGTATGATGATAGAGGCAGTAGACTGTATAATGTTAGAGGCAGTAGACTGTATGATGTTAGAGGCAGTAGACTGTATAATGTTAGAGGCAGTAGACTGTATAATGTTAGAGGCAGCAGACTATATGATGATAGAGGCAGTAGACTGTATGATGATAGAGGCAGTAGACTGTTTGATGATAGAGGCAGTAGACTGTATAATGTTAGAGGCAGTAGACTGTATAATGTTAGAGGCAGTAGACTGTATGATGAAAGAAGCAGTAGACTGTATGATGATAGAAGCAGTAGACTGTATGATGATAGAAGCATGGGGCAAACGACACTCATAACACCTTTCAAAAATAAAATATAAGAAAATACATTGAGAGATTGAGCGATAATTTACTCAGCTAATATTGTGTACTCAACGGGTGAATGAGTTCAGAATCAGGGTGGATGGTTGAGTGAATGGCAGAGTGAATGAGTGACCACCTAAGCCACCAGCACACACTCCTCCACCACCCAAGCCACCAGCACACACTTCACCACTCAAGCCACCCTCTCACCCTCACTATATATATATGGTGTGTTTTGGATGCTATAACATCAATATATCTAATATATGTGTGTTGTATGTATAACAATAAAAAGAAGTAAATATATTGCTAATATACTGTATAGTGGCTATAAGCAGCGCCCATGTATTTCTGCCTCTGCGCCCGTGATATATTTTTTGCCCCTCTTATTCCCGCCTGTCAATCACCTTGAGTGAGAGAGACTGAGGTCAGTATTAGAGCGGGAGATTGATGAGATGCTGGCAGCCTCACACTCTGATAATGAGGAAATTTATGAGGCTCCTGACCTTCGGTTCTGAGGCTCTGTGGTGTCATCTACTGGTTGACAAGGATACATTACAGAGCCTCAGTTTCTGAACACCTAAACAAGTCCATCCAGAGAAAACAAGGAAGAAACGAGAACTTCAAAATAAAGTTCAGTTGTTGGAGAAAAAAAAAACTTCCTCGGAGAAGAACTTTTCCCACTTCGTCCACCTCGATGACTTCTTGAAGAACAGTCAGCGGGAGGATAAGGTTCATAACTTGGAAGAAAAAAGGAAAGACCTCATTTTCTTTCATGTTAAGATCCTTGGAAGTGAGGCCAAGACGATGAAGGGAAAGATACGGACAATGAATCCGTTTCTGTCGGAATATATGCAAACTGCTCAGCTGGGACACCTCATAGAGACACTCCCACACAGGTATCGGGGGAAACATCCCTAACAACCTTTAACTACTACGGCAACTTTTGAGTTTCTCTGCTTGAATTTCCTGACCACCGACCCCTCTCACAGGTTGCCCTGTTCGTGCATGTTCACATGGCCACTACATAACTGTTGGTACAAAGATTATGAACAATGGTGATCAAATCGAAGAAGCGGAATACTCTTTCCTCGGTGTTGAACCAATGATTTGGGGCCCTTTTAATATCCTCCAGCACCACCTTACTAGAACATTTGATAATTTTCCTCAATTAGTGTGATAACTAAAAACAAACCATTATAATTAACAATGATAAGTAAGAATAATATTTTTTCGTTTGTATTCGAAGTTGAGTAAAAGATGTTTTGAAAAATAATGTTTATGACGAAAGATGTCAGAAAATGTTGAGAGCCATAACTCTAATCATAAACAAGGCGGAAAAATGTGTCTTCTGTTACTAGTTAGTTGTAGTAATTCCCTGATTAAGTAGTCGTCAGACAGTAAGACGACTGAGTGAATACACAATCCTGGGAACTATTTTAGAAACAAACAGCGATTATTAATGTCAAACATATGGAAGTCCAACAAAGCATAAACAAGCAGCCGACGAACACAGTAGACGAAGAAATTAACACACTGTATGACGTCATAAGAACAGAACACCCTCACCCTCATACCCGCGACAAACACCAGAACTCAGAACCCTAAAAAACAAGTTCTAATGCTGCAACAGAGAATTGAAACCCATGGGTGGTACATTGAAAGCTACAACACACACAGGAGGATACGTGAAGAAATAAAAATGAGATCTCTAGAACAAAGCAACCATAAATGGGGCAAAATAATGGGTGTGAGGAGAGCGACACTGAACCTGGTGTGTTTTACTGAGTCAGGTTACCCTTCGCTGTCACACTTAGTTAAACTCAAAGCCTTACGTGTGTTTAACGGCAGCAGTGGGGCGAAAACGAAAAATGGCAACAATCGCCTTACGAGTGATTAATAGCAGCGGTACGAATAAAACAATTAATGGCAACAATCGCCTTATGTATGATTAAAGGCAACAGTACAACGAAAACGATTAATGGCAACAATCGCCTTGTATGATTAAAGGCAACAGTACAACGAAAACGATTAATGGCAATAATCGCCTTATGTATGATTAAAGGCAACAGTATGACGAAAACGATTAATGGCAACAATCACCTTATGTATGATTAAAGGCAGCAGTACAATGAAAACGATTAATGGCAACAATCGCCTTATGTATGATTAAAGGCAGCAGTACAATGAAAACGATTAATTCGTGGGATGAAGTGCTTCTTCCCTGAGAGAAGGTGGACGTGCGCCTCGTAGAACATGTGCAGCAGCAGCCATGAGCGGCCGACGGCCATTCGTGTCTGCGGACAGCAGGCAAGAGAGAGAGGGCCCCCAATTATTAGCGAGGATTGAGTCATTTACGACTCGACAATTGTCGTCGGGACGGGACACACACGGTGCTCGGCTTTGAGGTGTTGTGGTTGAATGTGGGTGCGCCAAGTCCGTAGACTTGCTAGTGATTGCAACAATCGCCCTATGTTTGATTAAGGGCAACAGTATGACGAAAACGATTAATGGCAACAATCGCCTTATGTATGATTAAAGGCAGCAGTACAACAAAAACGATTAATGGCAACAATCGCCTTATGTATGATTAAAGGCAACAGTATGACGAAAACGATTAATGGCAACAATCGCCTTATGTATGATTAAAGGCAACAGTACAACAAAAACGATTAATGGCAACAATCGCCTTATGTATGATTAAAGGCAACAGTACAACGAAAACGATTAATGGCAACAATCGCCTTATGTATGATTAAAGGCAACAGTATGACGAAAACGATTAATGGCAACAATCACCTTATGTATGATTAAAGGCAGCAGTACAACGAAAACGATTAATGGCAACAATCGCCTTATGTATGATTAAAGGCAACAGTATGACGAAAACGATTAATGGCAACAATCGCCTTATGTATGATTAAAGGCAACAGTATGACGAAAACGATTAATGGCAACAATCACCTTATGTATGATTAAAGGCAACAGTACAACGAAAACGATTAATGGCAACAATCGCCTTATGTATGATTAAAGGCAACAGTACAACGAAAACGATTAATGGCAACAATCGCCTTATGTATGATTAAAGGCAACAGTACAACGAAAACGATTAATGGCAACAATCGCCTTATGTATGATTAAAGGCAACAGTACAACGAAAACGATTAATGGCAACAATCGCCTTATGTATGATTAAAGGCAACAGTATGACGAAAACGATTAATGGCAACAATCACCTTATGTATGATTAAAGGCAGCAGTACAACGAAAACGATTAATGGCAACAATCGCCTTATGTATGATTAAAGGCAACAGTATGACGAAAACGATTAATGGCAACAATCGCCTTATGTATGATTAAAGGCAACAGTATGACGAAAACGATTAATGGCAACAATCACCTTATGTATGATTAAAGGCAACAGTACAACGAAAACGATTAATGGCAACAATCGCCTTATGTATGATTAAAGGCAACAGTACAACGAAAACGATTAATGGCAACAATCGCCTTATGTATGATTAAAGGCAACAGTACAACGAAAACGATTAATGGCAACAATCGCCTTATGTATGATTAAAGGCAACAGTACAACGAAAACGATTAATGGCAACAATCGCCTTATGTATGATTAAAGGCAACAGTACAACGAAAACGATTAATGGCAACAATCGCCTTATGTATGATTAAAGGCAACAGTATGACGAAAACGATTAATGGCAACAATCACCTTATGTATGATTAAAGGCAACAGTACAACGAAAACGATTAATGGCAACAATCGCCTTATGTATGATTAAAGGCAACAGTACAACGAAAACGATTAATGGCAACAATCGCCTTATGTATGATTAAAGGCAACAGTATGACGAAATCGATTAATGGCTACAATCGCCTTACGAGTGATTAATAGCAGCGGTACAATGAAAACGATTAATGGCAACAATCGAATATGTATGCAGGCTGTCTCGTATGGCCACCGCGTTGGTTAGGGGAATTGCCTCGGCCGCCATGATAATTGCAGCGTCATCTGTCGGGGTGGTCCATCGAGGGGCCCTGTTCTCCCTATCACACAATACAACACACTCATATTCAGAATGACTTTGACACTCTAGGTTACCTTAACTGTAAATCTACATTTCAAATATAAACACGGTTAGAAAATGTATGCCAGCTTCCATAACTCTACGACATAATCTACACAATAGTTTCAATATTAAAAGAAGGTTACAGAGGTGATTATTATTTCCAGATAGATCACCAATTTCAACAATATCAAAATTTAGCCTTATCCATACATAAATACCCACGAATAGTGATGCCGAATTTGGCTGTTAATAAACTTAGGTTAGGATTCCTCTATCTACCTATATAAATATTATTATAAAGTTCCGTGGTCGAGCTTTTCCGACTCTTTACCTAAACTTTGGACATGATGCAGGTCTCTCATTCTCTATCCTTCAGTCATCAATGCTGCTATGGTCCGCTCCTTTGCTGAGACGGTTATAACTTACCTAAGTCGCTAAGGTTACCGCTCTCCTCTTGTCCGCTTCATCACGGTTGTGGGGGACAGGCCAACTTCATGTGCTGTACCCCGTATGGAGAGACCATTATCACGGAGAGTGATAACGTGACCTCTGAGCACCAACTTCTCGTCTCCCCGATTCATGTTGGCTTGGTGGAGCTTCTGATCACTCTCATCAGCGGCAAATAACAACACCACCTCGGTGAAACACACACACACACACACATCTGCAAATTTGGTGAGAAGCTTCTGCACCATCCTGGATGCCGGCTCCTACTACCACCCGAGATCCCTCGTCCGTGAATTGCTGTTCGACACCACAACCGCATCCAGCCCATACGAGCACGTACTGATCGTTATAAGAACAGCCCAGTCCCAACCATTGTAAAAAATATCAATAACTTGTAATCAACCAGTGTATTCACGCCCAGTCAATCTTACCTTTTTGCCCTGTCACTATTTTGAAATGCCCTGTATGAAATTCTCCCCACCTAGTTATTATATATCATATTTGTATCACTTATGTTTCTTGTATATTATTTGTCAATCATAAGACCTATTCTCCAATTATGTAACTGTATATTTTCAGCCTTCCGGCTGCCATGCTCTTTCAATAAACCGTTAATTATTATTATTATAATTATTATTATTATTATTACACACACACACACACATATATATATATATATATATATATATACTGTATATATAGCAAGAGTATTATACGAAAAACTTCAGGTAATGAATCCATTGAAGACTCTTGATATATGAGCTCTGTTTACCTACTTCTTATGGTGTTCATTCGAAACCAATTTCCTTATTGTATTCTGATATTCGAATGGCTACTCCTATCACTACAGTTTTCTTCTCTCGTCAGCAGGATATTCATATCAATATCCTTCCAATCTCTTTTTTGATGAGTATTCGTTCGAATCACACTGCTCCGTTGCCAGTTCCACGGTGTGTGTTGGTAGGAGGTTCAGCGCAGTGACCTGTCGTCCAAGAAGGGTACAACAGGCTATGTTCCCTTCACCGCCAGTATACCACGAACTCCTGAACGAACTGTACCACCCACAACGAGTCACCATTATAACTGACCAACGGAGGCAATAAAATACATGACGACCAAGACAAAGAACACGTCTTCGGGGATATATGAAAAGAACAGGGCATTTGATGGTACCCACGAGGAGCTCATCCTTGATGAACTCCAAAGCCAGACACACCGCACTCAGCCTTCCCCTGAAAAATGGTGGGAGGATCTGAGAGAGGACAGCCCACTGACTAAGCCAATCACCTCGGAAGAAGTCAATATAGCCATTTCTAACAACAAAAACAAAGCTCCTGGCTACACGGGCATCACCAAGGAGATCCTCAGTCACATAAACAACCCGGCCATGGAGAGACTGAGAATCACAATGAACGCTTACCTGGCCTCGGGATACTTCCCAACTAAATTCAAGGAGGCTATTATTTCCTTAACGCCAAAACAAGGAAAAAATCCTCCCTCCTTGAAGTACCTGGAAAAATTCCTGATAAAATCACCAAAAAATTTCTAAAAAATCACCTAAGGGCGACCAACAGAATCAACTGCAGACAATTTGGTATTCAGGAAAGGGAAGTCTTATCACAACATCAATAACCCTGGCAAGTGAAAACATAGCCAGAGACGCAACGAGTGGTAGCCAATGTAACCTTACACTCCGGGGTGTAGCAAAGGCGTTTGACAAAGTCTGACTTGATGGTCTATAATACAAAATCCTCCAACTCAAACTTCCCGCTAAAACCGAAACTCCGCTTTGCAACTTCCTGGACGGCAAAACTACTAAACTGAGAGTCGAACAGCACACAGGAGAGACCTTCCCACTCATGAACGGAGTCCCTTAAGGCAGTGTCCGCTCCCCTACCCTACACATCAGTCAATCTTACTTTTTGTACTGTCACTATGTTGAAATTCCCTATAGTTTGACCTTCACCCCACCTAGGTATTATATATCATATTGTATCACTTATGTTACTTGCATATTATTTGTAAATCAAGAGACCCATTCCCCAATTATGTAACTGTATATTTTCAGCCTTCCGGCTGCCATGCTCTTTCAATAAACCGTTAATTATTATTATTATTATTTATTATTATTAGTATAGGAAACGAGGATATTATATATGCAGATGACATCACTCAAATAACAACACATTCAGATAAATCACGAGCACCACAGGTCGAAAACACCAAGCGGGAAACAGAAAGGGTAAACAACTATAAGAAAACATTGAAAATACAAACTAGTCTCCCCAAATTCGCAGTGATACTCTTATGCGAAAGGAAAGCCCAACCACTAGTAACTAATCATGCCCAGAAGGGCGTCTCAAGCTTCTGGCTCTCAATATATCGACGACGGGCTAATCTATCATGTCCACTACAAGAAGGAAAAGGCAAAAAGAAAGAACAAAAATATATATACCGCTTTAATGCTCTATCTGAGGAAACAAAACTACACTTTGTCACATCTCTCGCTAAACCGATATTGACCTACCTAGCAGTACCTCTCCACACTGTTGAGCACCATCCAGGTATTAAAGCTACAAGTGGTCCGGAACGAAGCCCGAGATCCGTCACAGGTGAAAGACGACACCCCTTCACAAGAACTACAGCCAACATACACAGAGACCCAGGAGTAGTTACACACATTGGCGAGAAGAGTTTGTCAAAAATAGAACAATCATAGCATGAACTCCTACAAAGACTACCAGAAGAAAACGACAACAACCACAGATGGTTCTCAAAAAGTTACCTTACCTCAAGGAGTACATCACCACCCCTGATCCTTACGGCCAGGCAATAAACAACCTCCCTAGACCAGCATCTGCGAGTATGGTCGGCGGAATATGAAATATGACCTTCAATACACCCGTAAATAGGATAGGGTGGACTGTCTAGTACCAGTACCACCAAGAGGCTACAGCCAACCAGTAAATCAGCTCTAACCCCCCACAATAACTAGCCTGAGACAACTTTAACACACAATATTAGCTAGTCAGTACCAAGGCTGGCGGCTTCCTTCTACCTCCTCCTAAACAGCTTCGGTTTCCGAACTCTTATCCCCTTTCCTCCTCCCTCTAACCTCCTTTCACTCCTTCTTTCTCTCTCTAACATTTACGTTAAATATTCATTATAAGTATATCTTGTTTTGTTTTGTTTTTCAGTGGAGCTTTTGTTACGTTTTTCTTAGCAATTGTCTAAATTCGGGAAGATCATATATATTGTATATAACAATGATAGATATACTATTTGAATCAAACCAACAAGAACATCTGCCGGGAGATATACAAGTGTGGGATCGTCACGGTTAAACATTCATAATAAGTACGCTTGAGTTTTTTAAGCCCCAGTAAAATTTTTGTCCGACACACGTCAAAACCAAAAACATAGCAAATATTATGAGTTTATCCCATTTCGCAGATTTACAGCTGAAAGCAAACGACAATTACTCAGTATGTGTGAGGTATCAGAGGTCAAGTCAGGTTATCACATACAACACAAACTGTGACTCATTGTGTGATTATGTTTACATTTTAGTGACTCCTGTGTGTCTTGTCTTCTCTTATCCATCTTGAGCACTACAAACATAAGACTTAACTAATTAACCTAGCATTAAGTGTATATTGAGACCATTAACAAGATCAATAACGTAATGAACTCCTCATAATAACATTGTAAACACTAATGCCTTTACAGATCCTCACACAGTAATCCACGACTGGAGAGCTTATGGACACAGATCTGGACACGGGAAATAAATGGTGTCTTATGTTTGTAGTGACGCCGACCTCTGGTGTGGTCGACTCCCCCCCCCCCCCTTCTTTCTCTCGTCCGCCTTTCATGTTCTTATTTTATCCTTCTCACCGCTAGTGTAATTCTCTTCCTCCCCTGCTCATAACATATACATCTCCTCCACAACATCACAGAGCACCGCAGTAATTCCCCTGAGTGGCGTCATGGTTATCTTCCAGATCCTCAACCTCCTTATTTTCTCCTCATCCTGGTCTTTTAATCCTTACCTCAGCCAAAATCTCCTTTTTTTTATTCGTGATTTTTGCGTGGTGCTTCCTGGTGGGCCAGATCATCACTCGTAACCCACACAGGCAGAGGACCTCATCACCACAATAATAACCTCATACCAAGACCCTCATTCCTTCCACTCTGCGAAGCTGACGAAACAACCTGCACCACTATCTCGACTCCAGTTTATGTCAACATACGTCCACTGTCCTGCTGTTCCTCCTTCTCTTCCTCCTGCTTCTACTCTTCTGTTTCTCCTGCTCTTATTCTTTCTGCTCATCCTGTTGCTCTTCCTCTTCCTCCTTCTCCTCCTACTACTAACGACGCCCCTCTCCCTCCACACTTCATCCCTTTCTTTTTTCTCTCTCTCCTTCTCTCCCGCTCTCTTCGTCCGATAATCCTCACCTCATCACCCCATTAAGTCACGGTGCTGGCCCTGCTCCACCCCCATCCCCCCTGTGCCCCCCACCCCCTAGACGCCAGACTGTCCTCCTCATCAAACAAGGACCTCTTCCTCGCCCGATAAACCACCTCTTTTCCACCAGATGATCTCCCTACCCACTCTCCCTCCCTGTTTCCCGTCTTCTCCTCCCTGCCTTCCTTCCCTCCTCCTTCCTGCCTTTCCTCCTCCTTTCTGTCCTCCCTCCCTCCTCCTGCTTCCAGTCCTCCCTCCTCCACCTTCCTGTCCTCCCCCCTCCTTCCCTACCCCTCCCACACACCGCTAACCGATGTTCCTTTCCTCCGACTAACAGGTAAATTTTCTCCTTGACCCCTTGAGTACGATGCCAACCTCTTGAACCGTATAAATTAGCCCACTGAATACGATATCTTAACCTTTGAGTACAACGACTTTAACCCTTGAGTACGAACTTTTACTCCTCTTTAAATTCGAGGGCCTTATTACCTTGAGTACTTTAAGGGGTTATGTTATCGTACTCAAAGGGTCAACCTCCACTCAGCCGCCACACACTCAGCTTAATAAGTCTTCCTTCAGAGCCTTAACCAGCCGATCACGATATTAAGACTCGACTCATATACACGAACCGGCTAGTGGTGGCGGTGGTGGTAGTGGTGGTAGTAGTAGTAGTAGTGGTTGTTGGTGTTAGATGATTGGTGATTGATGGATGGTGGTGATGGTTGCTGGTGGTGATGGTTGTTGGTGGTGATGGTTGCTGGTGGTGATGGTTGTTGGTGGTGATGGTTGCTGGTGGTGATGGTTGCTGGTGGTGATGGTTGTTGGTGGTGATGGTTGCTGGTGGTGATGGTTGTTGGTGGTGATGGTTGTTGGTGGTGATGGTTGCTGGTGGTGATGGTTCCTGGTGGTGATGGTTGTTGGTGGTGATGGTTGCTGGTGGTGATGGTTGTTGGTGGTGATGGTTGCTGGTGGTGATGGTTGCTGGTGGTGATGGTTGCTGGTGGTGATGGTTGCTGGTGGTGATGGTTGTTGGTGGTGATGGTTGCTGGTGGTGATGGTTGTTGGTGGTGATGGTTGTTGGTGGTGATGGTTGCTGGTGGTGATGGTTGCTGGTGGTGATGGTTGCTGGTGGTGATGGTTGCTGGTGGTGATGGTTGTTGGTGGTGATGGTTGCTGGTGGTGATGGTTGCTGGTGGTGATGGTTGCTGGTGGTGATGGTTGCTGGTGGTGAGGTTTGCTGGTGGTGATGGTTGTTGGTGGTGATGGTTGCTGGTGGTGATGGTTGCTGGTGGTGATGGTTGTTGGTGGTGATGGTTGCTGGTGGTGATGGTTGCTGGTGGTGATGGTTGCTGGTGGTGATGGTTGCTGGTGGTGATGGTTGTTGGTGGTGATGGTTGTTGGTGGTGATGGTTGTTTGTGGTGATGGTTGTTCGTGGTGATGGTTGCTGGTGTTGATGGTTGTTGGTGGTGATGGTTGTTCGTGGTGATGGTTCCTTGTGGTGATGGTGGGTGCTGGTGGTGAGGTTTTGCTATCAACACTATAAACATTGCACACACACACACACACACACACACACACACACTACAGGAGTTACAGTTAGCATGCGACAACTTCCCATTCATTGCGTACATTTCCAATATTTTTCATTTAGCTTTATTGGATATATCAAGGTCATCAATAAAGTCTTCCCCCCTTTTCCACACACACACACATTCCACTACTAGTCCATAGCGCACAATCACTTATATCCACACATTGTCTTTCCCTCACCAACAATACTCATCACCAACACTACTCACCAACACTATTCATCACCAACATTCTCCATGATATTCTGAAATTAATCCTCTTATATCCTATTACGTAACTCCTAAATTTATCTTTCAATAACATCGCTGCTTCTACGACCATACTTACTGGTGACTTTACGCCTTTCACTTGTCCCCAGCATATAGTTTCGTTACTCACTTCTCTCTTGTATGAAACTAAAGTCATCAAGGTATCTGTTGGTTATCACTGCTTCATATTATTTTAATGGGAACACCTAGACACCTATACACTTTCCAACACAAAAGTCTCCTCTGAATTTTTCTGTCTTTCGGTCTATCAAAACCCATACTGTTAATTTTTCCAGCCGCACATACTGGGACTGAGGACACGTGGCAGCGAAGTAACTGTATTTTCACCACGTTTTCGCTAAGGTTAATAATATTTACAATTATAATAAATCTGTGGGTTTCTTTTTGTTCCTATTTATAATATGGTTTTTGTTTCCACCAATGATGGACGCACACACACACACGGTAGGATTACTAACCCCATTTACAAACACACAAACACAAAAAAAAAACATGCAATAAAAATACAAGCAAGAAACTCATCCCTCTGTTACACCTGGTGATAAAATGACGTCATTTATATGAAGCGAGGCGCCCTGGCAGAGCCGCCGTACTCCTGGGATGGTAAAATCGATGCAAGAGAGAACCTTCATCAGGAAACTTGCCTACGTCGCCTTCTGCGTCCGAGTGATGATACCTGTCGAGTCGTGTGCGTCCTGCCAGGTGATGTCCTGCCAGGTGATGCCCTTCCAGATGATGTCCTTGCAGATGATGTCCTTCCAGATGATGTCCTTCCAGATGATGTCCTTCCACGGGCATTCTCTGTCGATCGACGCTTCCACTGCCTGTGAACTCCTCCACGCTGAGTTTTATTTGGATGCGTTCTCTAGCTGTGGGTTCTGCCTCCGGTGTGTTGGGTTTCTGTGCGTTCTCTGTCAATAGGTTTTTTCCTCGAGTGTTTTATTTTGATGCTTTTCTCAGTAGATTCCTTCCTTCAATGCGTTTCAGTTTTAGTCAGTTATCCATCAGTGAGTCCTCAGTTTGTGCGTTCTTGTTCACACAGTTCACCATTAGCGTTCTCATTCACTCATCCACCACAATCAGCATTCTCCTCTTCTTCCTCTTTTCTCTTCTCATCCCTCTATCTTCCCTTCCTCCTCTCCTCTTCCTCTTTTCCCCCCTCCCCTTCCTCCATGCTTTCTCAGTAAGGAAAATTTGGTTTGTATCACGTTAACCAGATGTTTGTGACGAGCTGTGAGGATAAACACGCGTTGGTCAGCTTCCACCACGAGCCCATAAATTTACAAAGATTCTCAACCTTTCCGTTCCTCCTATGAGAGTAAAGGTGTGAGAGCTTATTTCTATCTCCACCCACAAAAATAAAATACAATTCGTGGATCATGTTCAGAGGGAAATTAGGAAAAAAATGTTTTAGTTCGTCTCAAGATTATCGAGCTGTGAAATATGATTAGCAATTTAAAGATGTTATATTTACTGTTCTCTCTTACGTCTACAAAATAATGAATCGTATTAATATCCCCTCAATAACGTCTCTTTATCTTGCAAACTATTAGTTCACCTTCGAAAGATATTATATAAGTTGTGTGTACATTAAGTTGAGTGAGGAGCCCAGTTATGTCTGTCATGTCAAGTATGTGGTGGTAAAAGGTAAAGCCACAACGAGACAATAAAGTTTCTCGGTTTTCTTAATATTTATTTTCTTTTTATTCTATTTTATATCTCGCGTTTTGCCTTAAGGACTTTATCATCATCATAATCATCATCATTATTACTCATTCCTTTTAGAACTGTTTCTTGCTATTTTCCAGGAAACTGAGGAAATGTATATTAGGTAAGCAGAACCTAACCTAACTAGAATACATTTACAATACCGCTAGTTTATGTTAGCTGAAGTCAGGTCAGGTCAGGTTATTTATGGCTACATTATGTTAGGTTAGGTTAGTTTAGCTAAGTTAAGTTAGGTTAGTGTAAAATAATATTTTTGTACAATATTTACTAAAGAGGAAAACTGATAAACAAATCAGTTTCAAACGATAACATGACGAGTGAAACACAATTTAACCTCTGACATTTGTATACAGAACGTCAAATAATGAGTTATACTGTATTTTGACCAGTAGCCGACACCACCTTGTTTACAATACGCTTCTGCCCCAACGTTTAATGAGGCGATAACTCAACTCCTGTAGAGGGGCTGCACGTGACGTCATAGATCACGTGGTGGGTTGTTTTGGTCGTGGTGTAGACACATATGACACACTACACGGTATCTTGTCAACAAATCGTGATCACGGTATTTCATTCCCGTGTTGCTGCCTGGATAAACAGATAAGAGACAGTCCAGGAGGGATGATTCTGTCTACCCTGAGAGTGGTGACAGGATAGACAGACGTTGTTAACTCTAATGACACTGGATCGACTGCAAACACAAGGCCAGCGGCAGTCACTACACTAAAGATAAACTTTCACTATTAAGTGCAAGTACAGTAACAGAAAACACTATTAAGCTGCCCGGTATCTCAGCACACTGCAGTGTTTCCTGTACTGTAGTCTGCTTACATGTCCTCCACAATAACACCACGATGTTTTTGTTTTATGTGTGAAGGTTCAGTTACAAGTGAGGCTTTTTAATGTGAAATTCAGACTGCAATTAACTCAAGTGTGGAGATGTTAGTATTACCAGAGGGACACTTAACGGTATATAATATTAGGCGGTAGAATTGTCACCTCTCGGTGCCAGCCTCTCAGTGCCAGCCTCTCAGTGCCAGCCTCTCAGTGCCAGCCTCTCGGTGCCAGACTCTCAGTGCCAGCCTCTCAGTGCCAGACTCTCAGTGCCAGCCCCTCAGTGCCAGCCTCTCGGTGCCAGACTCTCAGTGCCAGACTCTCAGTGCCAGCCTCTCGGTGCCAGACTCTCAGTGCCAGCCCCTCAGTGCCAGCCTCTCGGTGCCAGACTCTCAGTGCCAGCCCCTCAGTGCCAGCCTCTCGGTGCCAGACTCTCAGTGCCAGCCCCTCAGTGCCAGACTCTCAGTGCCAGCCCCTCAGTGCCAGCCTCTCGGTGCCAGACTCTCAGTGCCAGACCCTCAGTGCCAGCCTCTCGGTGCCAGCCCCTCAGTGCCAGCCTCTCAGTGCCAGCCTCTCAGTGCCAGACTCTCAGTGCCAGCCTCTCAGAGCAAGCCTCTCGGTGCCAGACTCTCAGTGCCAGCCCCTCAGTGCCAGCCTCTCGGTGCCACTAACTCAAACTAGCATTACAATTCCCGTCTTTTCTTTCAGGAGTTCAATAGTTTTACTAATGCAGAATTTACAACACTAGTCTCGTTTTTTTCTTATAGGAAAATAGGACAACAATTGTGTTTCAGCAGTCTGCACGCCCACGCTGTTCAGCCACATTGTCTGACCTTAAGAGGAAAAGTGGTCGAGGCAAATTTTGAAAGAAAACAAATGAACAAAAGACACTTCTCATTTCTTTCGAATTCTTTCACTTCTTTCAGCCTCTTCTCCTTTCTTTTCTGTCTCTTTCTCCTTCTTTTCAACACTTTCTGCCTGCATTCCGTGTTTAGACAAAGCAGCTCCAACAGAATAAAGAACTGCACTAAATGTGGGCTGGGAAGCTGACGTTTATAGTCAAGATAGACGTGTGGAATAGACAGAGAGCGCTTTAATATGAAACTATTTCATCTAAACCTGTACACAATGATAATCTGATAAACTGAAAAAAAAATATAAGACCGTAAAATAACACAGAATTAATTAAATTATAATGACGGTTCAATTTTTTTTACCAAGAACGTAACTACAAAAACTATAATGGTTTAACTCAGTAAGATGATGTTCACTTACCCAGCCGGAGAGTTACAAAACCACAAAATAATGTACACTATGATCAAACCCAAATCACGTTGGTTACGGTGTTAAAGCCATGATCACTACCCAAGCACACATTTACCAGCTCTGGGATTTTGGGTGGTATTCCTGTTTACTAAAATGTGATTTTTTTTTTATAAACTAATGTGTACTCTAACATATTTTACCGGCATAACTCTCTTCTACACTCTACTAATTATCTGGTGTAATCAGACATTCAGGTTCGTGTAGTATAGTTTGGTTGTTTCCTGATGTGTATAAAGTGGGTTGTCATAGCCACCCAAGAGTTTAATAGTGGTGGCACAAAACCGTCGCTCTAATGTGAGATATATGAGGTTCCAGGATGAGGTTTGTACAGCCTAGTTCAGATCAAAGCTTCCAGAATCAAAGACAATATTCCTGGAACTGATAAACAAAATCATAATATCTCATCTGGGCTCAAGTGGTGGGATGTCCGTTCGTCTGTTCATCATATTAAATGTTGCAGTATGGATGAAGCTGCCCAGGTAACAACCACTGGAGTCGTACAACAGAAGACGTGTTATACTGTTTTGCTCTAACTTGGCCTGTGCATGACACCTCACTGTGATCATGAAGTTCAATGTTTATCTTAGGATTGTGAGGAATGGTGAACAAGACTTACTGTTTCTCTGAATGCACCGTTAGTTAACAAGCCTTGATGTTGTGATTGTTGTTGTTGCGATTATTATTGTTGTTATTATTACCAACAATCTGGCTTAATAAACTAATATAATATTGTGAGACGAGAAACAGCCCGAAGACTCCATATCGTAAAAAAATACTCTGAATAACACTTAAGTACAATAGTATTACAATAGTCTATTCCTACGTACTGTTTACATCAACACAAAACACTAAAATCACTAGGAGAGTTACAGGCTCTCAATTGGCTCATCCATGTCGGTATTGTTATTATTCTCCACTCTGTATCAGTATTTTTCTGACTAAATTTACTGTTTTAATATCTATATCAATAGTCATGCACGCACACACGCACGCACGCACACACGCACGCACGCACGCACGCACTTCTATTTTATCATTATGTTGTCACTATATGTACAAGCTCATCAAACCCTTACATATACGAGGATAAACACACATATACATACATATACATATACTCTACACATACTAAAATTATACATTTGAGAAACGCGTTAAGTTATCTCTAAAAGTATCTGTCTAGTTACTCCCTGTTATTATCTGGTGCGGATATTACTCACGTAGTTTATGAGAAAACTTGGGTTGGAGTTGGTTATAAATTATCCCACTCCCTCACCCAGCCCTTGTCACTGAGGCACCCCACCTTAGCCGCTGTCATAGTGCCAGTAGCAGTGGGGCTTTAAGGATAGTAGTAGTAGTAGTAGTAGTAGTACACAGATAGGATAGCTACTTATGTATTAGGACATTTAATATTAAGGTAATAAGATGGCGGCGAAGGTGTGGCTATTGGGGGAGGCTGGAGGCCACGTTGGAAAAAAAAAAAAGTAGTAGTAGTAGGCCTACGCGGCGTGGGTGTGTTGGAGTGTCCTCCCAGATCTAAAGTGTTAATGGAGGGGATATACTCAGTTTGTGGGAGCGAGAATTTCACAGTGTGTCGGTGAATATCGGATGTCACCTTGAGCATCGTCTTCTCTTCCCTTACGGCATTAAACGCAATTATTGCGTGTGTTCACTGGCGATCTTCAAGTGAGCCTGTGAGTACTTGGATGGACGGCGACCGCAGATGCCAGGTGCCAGTGCCAGTGTCGATAGGCCTACTTTGGCAGGGGTGGCATCGAGACTCTCGCCCTTATGGGGCCAAGTGCTCTACGACTTGCGGTCGCCCCCACCCCAATTAACGGCCACTTCATGTAGTGTCGGCCGACCAAGTGAGTATATATAACTAATATTACATCAGTGTGACCATAGAAATGGTGGTTATATCTGCCAAGGATATATAAACAAGTGTTAGGTGTGATAATTCTTGCTCCCAGTGGATCATTCTGATGTGTGGATTGTCGCCCACAGGGGGGGGGGGGGGGTGGCCTCCACATCCGCGCGCGCACGTATGCCCCTACTACCCGGATACAGCAGTCCAGCCTGTCACCTCTTTGCCCTTTACTCATAAGAACTAGTTTCTTCTTCTGTATGGGACCAAAGAAGAGGTCGGAGGCGGAAGTAACTGCCGCCCAAGGGGCTGCTCACTATGCCGGGTAACAGACATTGCTGTGTCTGTGCGAGCCAGTACCAAAACTGCACAAATTATGAATGTGCGAGAAACAACCGACCATGTGTGGATTGCAGAAAGGGATACAATTGTTGGAACCCACGTTGCAGGGAGCCGACACAGGAGACCACAGTGGATATCGTCGGGACCCAACCGCCCTTTGATATCCTAAATGACAGCAGTGTGTCTACTCAACCCGAAAATGTAGTATTTGTACTAATAAACGCTGCTCCCTTAGTAGCAGATGTCCACGAGGAGAATGAGAGACAGCCACCACAGTGGAATGGCATGTCGATGGAAAATGCAGACATATGGGTCAAAGAAACCTACTCGGAAATTGTCAGGTGGTCGCCAGCTAGCCTATTTGAACCACCCAAGTGTGCGGCAACCAAAGAAATGATTCGGGAAATGATTCGCCTCATAACTGATTACACTCAGGACCGCTTCCTTGCCCCTTTAGCTTTTCAAATACTGGCAATAATACCACATCTATTTTTGTCAGAGGACATACACAAAGACTAAGCACAAAGAAGATGCGGCAGCAATGAAGAGAAGATTGTCAATGTGGCAGACTGGGGCCCTTGATGATCTCCTATGTGAAGCAAGAACACTGCAGGAGAGACTAAAAATTACAGGTGAAGGAAAGCAAAACACCGATGATGTGGCAAGAAAATTTGGAAACAAAATGCTTGTGGGAAAAGTGTCTCTGGCGGTAAGATCTCTCACAGAGGAATCCTCCGGTGGGGTGATACCAATAAACAGAGAGACATTAAAACTACTGAAATAAAAACTTCCCCCTGCAAGTGATGAAGAAGGCATCAGGATCCAGGGTGACTATATCCAACCAAATGCTGTTCTGTTCGAGAAAATAACAGGAGAAATGGTGTGGAAAAGGGCACTGAAGACTGAGGAGGAGCCGGCCCTTCAGGTCTGGATGCAAACGGTTGGAGAGTCATCCTCAGCACAAACAAGTTTGGCCCTGTAGCAAGTGATCTCTGCACTGCCATTGCCGTCCTTGCAAGAAAGCTGGCATTCTCTTGCTGCCATCACCTCCATGCTCTGACGGCCTGCCGCCTCATTCCCCTGGATAAGAATCCAGGATGTAGGCCTATAGGGGTGGGGGAAGTGCTGAGGCGGATCATCGGAAAATGCATAATGGAGGTGGTAGCGGATGATGTCAGGGCAGGAGCAGGGAACCTGCAAGTGTGTGCTGGCCACCAGGCTGGCGGGGAGGCGGCCATTCACGCCATGAGATTGATATTTGAGCAGCGTGATTGTGAGGCCGTTCTCCTGGTGGATGCTTCAAACGCATTCAACATACTTAACCTCAAGGCCGCACTGCACAACATCAAGATCAAGTGTCCAAGCTTTGCAATGTATGTTGAAAACTCGTATAGGAATCCATCAGACCTCTATATAGTAAACAACAAGGCTCTAAGAGGTGATACCATCTTGCAGTCAACCGAGGGAACAACACAGGGGGACCCTGTTGCAATGGCAATGTACGGAATAGGCCTATCAGTGCTCCAACAAGAAATAAAATTTGAAACAACTGAGGTCAAACAAGTGGCGTACGCTGATGACCTTACAGGAGCAGGAAAAGTGGTGGACATCAAAAAGTGGTGGGACTTGGTAACAACGCGAGGTCCACAAATAGGGTACCACCTAAACGCCAGCAAGTCCTTCCTCATTGTGAAGCCAGAACATTATGAACGGGCAATGGAGGTGTTTGGCAGAAGTGAGGTCAAAATAACAAAGGATGGCCAAAGACACTTAGGCGCAGTAATTGGCACTACTGACTTCAAGACCGAGTACTTGGCGGGAAAGGTGAATGAGTAGGTTAGGGAAATACAAGCTGTGTCTGAGAGTGCTAACACAGAGCCACTTGCGGCTTTTGCGGCATTCACCCATGGAGTCAAGCATCGCTGGAACTACCTGATGCGTATTATACCTCATATCAGACCCCTCCTCCACCCTCTGGAAGAAGCTATCAGTGTTAATTTCATTCCCAAATTAGCAAAACACCCCCTCTTAACCCCAGCAGAAAGAGTACTCCTTGCACTTCCATCAACTGGGAGGAATGGGACTAACCAATCCAGAGGAGATTGCTGCCACCGAACATCAAAATTCAGTTAAGCTCATGGCAGCCCTCATGGACCACATAATAGCCTAGAACGCAACCGCAGAGGTGGATACCAGTGAAGTAAACAAGATTCGTAGGTCCATTACGACAGAACGACAGCACTGCCAAAGTGATAAGCTGCAGCAACTGTTGCTGCAGGTACCAGAGTATTTGAAAAAAAAGTAGCTAGAGCGCAGGAGGTGGGCGCCTCGAACTGGTTAACTACGTTACCGGTAAGGGCAAATGGCTTCAGTCTCAATAAACAAGAATTTACAGATGCCATTGCTCTAAGGTACGGTTGGCCAGTAGAAGGTTGCCCTCCCATTGCGTGTGTGGCTCTACCTATGATGTCGATCACACCATGGTGTGCAAGAAAGGGGGCTTCATTTGCATGAGGCATGACGAAGTAAGGGGTTTCACAGCAAATATGTTGTAGGAAATCTGCCGTGATATCATGGTAGAACCGACCCTTCTTCCATTGGACAGCGAGATCTTCCAACATAAGACTTCAAACACATCCAACGAAGCCCGTGTTGACGTCAGTGCTCGAGGATTCTGTCGCGGGGACAGCGAGCCTTCTTCGACATCAGGATTTTTTATCCCGTGGCCGCTTGTCACCGTAACTTAGCTCTCGGTGCGGCACACAGTAGGAACGAGAACGACAAGATAAGGGCATACGAGGAGAGAATTTAGAACGTTGATCAAGGCAGCTTCACTCCTCTAGTGTTCACAACCTCTGGGGGGATGGGACCAAGTGCAAGATGTTTCTACGCCAGACTCGCAGAGGTGATCTCCGAAAAGAAGCAGCAGCCCAGAAGTTATGTTACAGCCTGAATGAGATGTCGACTGTCCTTCTCTCTCCTTCGGTCGGCTTTCCTCTGCCTCAAGAGAACGAAAGCTTCTGCCCCAAAGCCGATAACAGCTGCAGATATTGACTATGAGGCTACAGTCACTGAATGCCGCAAAGACCTGTGGTTCAACTAACTCAACACAGCTAGGATAGCTTCTTATGTATTAGGATATTTAAAATTAAGGTAATAAAATGGTGGCAAAGGTGTGGCTATTGGGGGAGGCTGGAGGCCACGTTAATAAAAAAGCAGCAGTAGTAGTAGTAGTAGTAGTAGTAGTAATAGTAATAGTAATAGTAATAGTAAAAGCAGCAGCAGCACAACAAACACCATAACAAGAATGACAACCACTAACTATCACAAGCACCACTAAAACCACCACTTACACCTATAGCACCACTACCACCACCACAAATAACACCACTACCGTCACCACTAACACCACCATTAGCACCACTACCACCTCCACTAACAGTATTACAATGTACGATAAACTCAATTATCATCATTACTAGCATCAGCACCACTACCACCAATATCACCTATCACCATTACCAGCACCAATAACCAATAAAACCAAAATCAGCTCCATAACCTTAGAACTGTTGTCACTGGCACCGCTGACAACATACTCCTGCCCTTATGGTTGTCACACTACCAGCAGTTGGTATTACATATTGAAACGCTATCAGAGGTAATGCATACAATAGCAGTAGGTTAATAGCGTATAAATAAGGCTATGCTAGTTCTGGTATAGGATAAGAGTAACGCAACTAACCTTTAGCATTAATACTAACAGAGAAAGTAGTAAATATGGCATTAATAGAAGATCTACTAGCCATCCTGTTGTTAGTAAATGGATCCATCACTGCAACAACGCTAGTAGAAACAAACAGACGAGGGTGCTAGCCAGTTGCAATAAAATAGCAAGTGTATCCATAAGACTAGAGTCACTAGACCAACAACAGAGATTGACCTTAACACAGAGCCTAAATAATAACAAGAATTGAATAACATAAACAGAGGTTGGCGTGAGGCGGGGCCGGGTCAGGCAGGATAACATGCATTAAGACAACGCTGCTATTTTGGAAAGGTCACTTTGTTGAATATCACCTGCAGGGTGTGGAGCATTGGCAACAACATGTTTAACAAGCTACTGATGCATGCAATTATCGTCGTCCTCAAAGGGTTAAACCACCCTTAACATCGTCCTCGAAGGGTTAAAACATCGTCCTCGAAGGGTTAAACATCGTCCTCGAAGGGTTAAAACATCGTCCTCGAAGGGTTAAACATCGTCCTCGAAGGGTTAAAACATCGTCCTCGAAGGGTTAAAACATCGTCCTCGAAGGGTTAAGACATCGTCCTCGAAGGGTTAAAACATCGTCCTCGAAGGGTTAAAACATCGTCCTCGAAGGGTTAAAACATCGTCCTCGAAGGGTTAAACATCGTCCTCTAAGGGTTACTGTCCTCAAACAGGGATGAGGAGAAGGAGTGCGAGACGGAGAGGTGAAGAAACAAGGAAACAACACCAACAACTATAAACAACAACAACAACGAAATAATAACAACAATAATACTACAACAACAATGAAATAGCAAACTACACTGAAATTACAACCACGAAATTACAGAAGGAAATTATTTGTTACATGTGGATATGTTGAGATATTATTATACATATGTTGTGTTTCAACATAAGAACATAAGAATGGAGGAAACTGCAGCGAGCCTTTTGACCCATACTGGGCAGTCCTATCGCTCATAAATCCATCCAACCTGTGTTTGAAGCTACCCAGTGAAGGCAACTACCATGTATTTTATGCCGGACATGTGGTCAGGCAGGCAGGCCAGGGGGTCGGTCCTCAGAAAATACCATAAATCAATCACGTTGCCACCTTCGCGTCTGAAGGTTGGCGACCACCGCCCTTAACTCTAGAGTACGTTTGTGTTGTCTTTATAAATCATCTCATAATTTATCTCCCAATATCACAGCTTTGATTTTAACTCCTGCAACCTACTCTCTGCCTTCCCTGACCCTCCTTCTCCTTAACAATAACCAATAATCACATACACTTCTCCACCAGTACCACGCTGACCATAATACCGTGGGTCAGGAAGGGTAACGCTCAGCTGACACACAACACCAGACGCCCAGCTCTCACCTGGGTCTTTGATGAGTACAATGTTCACTTGCCCGGGGAGGTGGGTGTGAGATCAAGTCCACTGTAGCTCGCACAGGGATACATTTAATAGATAAAGAGTATTGACTTTAAGCTCTCCATTCTGTCTGTATCTTGTGGTTTAATAACTAATAAGACATCCTGAACACCAGTTACACTAAAAGAATACAAACAAATATATTCATTAGGGAAATTATTTACATTATCTATATAAAGATAATGATAAGAATGATGTGCTGTTAAAAGCTATACATTAAATTCACGAAATGTTCGAACACCCGAACGTCCTCTCCACCCTCGAACCAGTACACTCTGACACCCCCCTCCCCCATACCACAGGCTGATACACCCATATACTCTAATATACACCTGTGCTCGGTGATACAAAAACATCTTGTTAGGAATTATTCTGACATATTGCAACCCTCGTGTACACTAAAATAATTTAATCTAACAAAACCCAACCTAATCCAACCTAATCCAACCTAACCTATCCTAACCAAACCTAATCTAACCGACCTAACCTAACCTAATCCTACCTAACCTATTCCAATCTAACCTAACTCTTATCTGTAACTAACCCTCTCAGGTGGTGTACACTATCAAACTCCCGGTATCACTTAAACCACTCCCTTTCTCTCACCTAACTTAACCACACAAAAATACGTAACGTGATGTGAATAAAAGGTTATCAACGTGGGTCACCAACACCTGACACACGACCCAAACAAGAACATGCACATAGACGAACGTACGCACGCACCAAACACACATACATACGCACGCACGCACACACACACACACACACACACACTTGTACGTCTCCCTGTGGTTTAAATACATCCCTAAGTAGACGCAAGCAGAGGATCACACAGGCTCTGTTGTACTGAAAACACATATCTCAGGTGTTCCCTCGTTCAATACTCTCAGTAAGCTAATGTGTATCATGAGGTCCTCTTAAAGTAGATAATTGGATAAACTGAACTAATATAATGTAAAAGCAACATCAATATACTTATAAGGTTTCAAGTTAAATATCAACCTCGTGATGCTTATACACTCAAAGACAGGATAAAGGATATTAGTTTACAAGAAGTGCATCAGAATAACACAACAAAGGTTAAGACCAACAAGTCGGGAAGATGAACAACAGACGTGATAATACAATATTGAGAGTCACTTATCAGTTAATGAAGGTAAGGCGAGAAATAATACATGAGACGACGGCTGTTTGGCGACGAAGAAAAAAAGACGGGGAGTATCATGTTAATAAAAATATACAAAAAAATCCAGATATCATCCCCAGTAGTATGAAGCTTTTATGTCTTACCTGCTACCTGCTGCCTGCTCATGGCGCCTGCTACGTGCTCATGGCGCCTGCTACCTGCTCATGGCGCCTGCTACCTGCTACCTGCTCATGGCGCCTGCTACCTGCTCATGGCGCCTGTTACCTGCTCATGGCGCCTGCTACCTGCTCATGGCGCCTTCTGCTTTTAACATAATTCACGCCAGCGACTAAGTGACTGACAACACATTCAGTCTCGGGTACTTCAGGCTGGTGACCTTAAACAGGTTTTTGTTAGGGAGACTTCAACTGCGCCTCAGAACGCGGACACTCACTCGACAAACGAAATGACGTGGAAAACGGACTTACAACATAGAATATCTTAAGTGTATGTACAGGTGTTGCAGCCAAGCAAATCACAGGTTAGCTAACGAGGTGTAAGATTGAGAGGATGTCCCGCCAAAGATTAGTTATGTAGGAAGTGTGAAGAGACAACGGTGACGCGGCAGTCAAAGAGGATGATATTATAGAGAGAGAAAAACAACTATCTTGTCTATTTTTGGACTAAACACCGACCAGATAACAGCAATGATGAAAGAGAGAAAGATCGTGACTTGAGGGAGTCGACACCAATAAGTTGCTAAGGTAGGAGAGCACTGTTAAGCTGTACTGTAGGTGAGAGTTTGTTACCAACTGAACTTCTCAAGCGTGGAGGAGGCACGAGGCTGGGAGACGAACAAACAAAGTTAATGTTAGATGTTGGACAAACTCAACACAGACCAAGAGAATACAGTGAGGTAAATATTGTGACGCTTTGTGACTTACTGGACCGTCACTGCTGCCAACCATTACCAAGATTTTACAAAGAAAAGATGATTAAATTATAATATTTTCACGATGAGATAGTTAAGAAAATCCGTGTAGCTTCAGAAGAGAAAGAATAAGTCCATAAAAATTTCAAAATGTTTAGGAATCGATGATAATAACTAACATATTATAGTTCTGAAGGCGGCGTGTGACACAGTATTGACCTCAGCCCTTAGGTGGAGGCCTGTAGTGTTGCCTCTACAAGAGAAAAAGAAGCACTAATTGACCTGCTTAAATCAAGTTTTTTTTTTTAATAGGAAATACAAATACCCCGGATATAAGCTATTCTGTCATGGAAACAACACCCTGCTAAAAGTACGCCGTCCTTTATATAATAATGTTATACAGCGACGAAGAGAGAGGGAGGTGGTCCATCCTGGCAGCCTCTGGTGTCACATCTCATAGGACAAGTTTTCCCAGCCAGTGATAATAGATTCATCAGAGCTGCTTATGGCGGAGACGCTGGTGGAGGGGGACCCAGGCGTGGACAGACGGCGCGAGGTGAGCAATAAAGATACACGGTATACCTACTGGGGGAGGACCTGGGTAACAGAGGACCTGGGAAAGATCTGGGTAACATAGGACCTGGGAAGGACCCGGATAACACAGAACCTGGGAAGGACCTGGAGAGGACCTGGGTAACAGAGGACCTGGGAAAGATCTGGGTAACATAGGACCTGAGAATGACCCGGATAACACAGAACCTGGGAAGGACCTTGGGAGGACCTGGATAAACACAAGAGGAATATATTTTTTCCACTGATAATTCTTAATATTTTATTTATTTATTTTCAGTTTCATCAACAATATCAAAGTATTTCTTCATAATTCAAATCCTTTAATTACTTCAAACTTGTAGTATAATAAACACGGACTTAGATCATATAACGTAAACTCTCTTATATTGTTATTATTTCACTGTGACGTGTAGTTTACTTAGAGTTCATATATTACCATACTTACACATTTACCAAACTATGAATAATTTATCACTTTATACTATGATTTCTCTTTTGAATGTGTATTTTAAAGGTAAAATTTATCACTGTTTACAAACATACACTCATTACTGGCGGCCATCATACAACGAATTAATCTTTGTTTGTTATCTAAAGTTAATTTATGAATGAAATATTATATTATTTACAGTTTAGATGATTTAACTCTTTGGTGCGTGCGTGTGAGTGCGTGCGTGAGTGTGAGTGCGTGCGTGTGTGTGCGTGTGTGTGAGTATGATTTAAATGTTTCCTCGTTTGGCTTCAACACTCACTATCGTTAAGGGAATTTATTTATCGACTTTGTATTTACTCAGGAAGTTTAATTCAGAGTATATTTATCTTGCGTTTGTCGGATCAGTATCGTGGAAAAACACATCTTTACATATCATTTAGGCGTTCGACAGTAAATGTGGGGAGGTATCTAGGTGTGTGTTATGGTGGAGGGGGCGTGGTGTCGTGTGTTATGGTGGAGAGGAGGGCGTGTGTTAAGGTTCATGGTGGAGAGGAGGGCGTGTGTCGTGGTTCATGGTGGAGAGGGCGTGTGTCGTGGTTCATGGTGGAGAGGGCATGTGTTATGGTTCATGGTGGAGAGGGCGTGTGTTATGGTTCATGGTGGAGAGGGCGTGTGTCGTGGCTCATGGTGGAGAGGGCGTGTGTCGTGGTTCATGGTGGAGAGGGCGTGTGTCGTGGTTCATGGTGGAGAGGGCGTGTGTCGTGGTTCATAGTGGAGATGACATGTGTCATGGTTCATGGTGGAGAGGAGGGCGTGTGTCGTGGTTCATGGTGGAGAGGAGGGCGTGTGTCGTGGTTCATGGTGGAGATGAGGGCGTGTGTCTTGGTTCATGGTGGAGAGGAGAGCGTGTGTCGTGGTTCATGGTGGAGAGGGCGTGTGTCGTGGTTCATGGTGGAGAGGGCGTGTGTCGTGGTTCATGGTGGAGAGGGCGTGTGTCGTGGTTCATGGTGGAGAGGGCGTGTGTCGTGATTCATGGTGGAGAGGAGGGCGTGTGTCGTGGTTCATGGTGGAGAGGAGGGCGTGTGTCGTGGTTCATGGTGGAGAGGAGGGCGTGTGTCGTGGTTCATGGTGGAGAGGAGGGCGTGTGTCGTGGTTCATGGTGGAGAGGAGGGCGTGTGTCGTGGTTCATGGTGGAGAGGAGGGCGTGTGTCGTGGTTCATGGTGGAGAGGAGGGCGTGTGTCGTGGTTCATGGTGGAGAGGAGGGCGTGTGTCGTGGCTCATGGTGGAGAGGAGGGCGTGTGTCGTGGTTCATGGTGGAGAGGAGGGCGTGTGTCGTGGTTCATGGTGGAGAGGAGGGCGTGTGTCGTGGTTCATGGTGGAGAGGAGGGCGTGTGTCGTGGTTCATGGTGGAGAGGGCGTGTGTCGTGGTTCATGGTGGAGAGGGCATGTGTCATGGTTCATGGCTCATGGTGGAGAGGAGGGTGTGTGTCGTGGTTCATGTTGGAGAAGGCATGTGTCATGGTTCATGGTGGAGATGGCGTGTGTCGTGGTTCATGATGGAGAAGGTGTGTGTCGTGGTTCATGGTGGAGAGGGCATGTGTCATGGTTCAGTGGCTCATGGTGGAGAGGAGAGCGTGTGTCGTGGTTCATGGTGGAGATGACATGTGTCATGGTTCATGGTGGAGAGGGGGGCGTGTGTCGTGGTTCATGGTGGAGATGGCATGTGTCATGGTTCGTGGTTCATGGTGGAGATGGCATGTGTCATGGTTCATGGCGGAGAGGAGAGCGTGTTTCGTGGTTCATGGTGGAGATGACATGTGTCATGGTTCATGGTGGAGATGGCATGTGTCATGGTTCATGGCTCATGGTGGAGAGGAGAGCGTGTTTCGTGGTTCATGGTGGAGATGGCATGTGTCATGGTTCATGGTGGAGAGGAGGGCGTGTGTCGTGGTTCATGGTGGAGAGGGCATGTGTCATGGTTCATGGTGGAGAAGAGGGCATGTGTCATGGTTGATGATGGAGAGGGCATGTGTCATGGTTCATGGTGGAGAGGGCGTGTGTCATGGTTCATGGTGGAGAGGGCGTGTGTCATGGTTCATGGTGGAGAGGGCGTGTGTCGTGGTTCATGGTGGAGAGGGCATGTGTCATGGTTCATGGTGGAGAAGAGGGCATGTGTCATGGTTGATGATGGAGAGGGCATGTGTCATGGTTCATGGTGGAGAGGGCGTGTGTCATGGTTCATGGTGGAGAGGGCGTGTGTCATGGTTCATGGTGGAGAGGAGGGCGTGTGTCGTGGTTCATGGTGGAGAGGGCATGTGTCATGGTTCATGGTGGAGAAGAGGGCATGTGTCATGGTTGATGATGGAGAGGGCATGTGTCATGGTTCATGGTGGAGAGGGCGTGTGTCATGGTTCATGGTGGAGAGGGCGTGTGTCATGGTTCATGGTGGAGAGGGCGTGTGTCGTGGTTCATGGTGGAGAGGGCATGTGTCATGGTTCATGGTGGAGAAGAGGGCATGTGTCATGGTTCATGGTGGAGAGGGCGTGTGTCATGGTTGAGAGGGCATGTGTCATGGTGGAGACGGCATGTGTCATGGTTCATGGTGGAGACTGCATGTATCATGATGGTGAGGAGAGGTTATGTGTAGCTACCAGATGCATGATTAACTAAATAATAATGATAAACCCCACGTGTTAATTATTAGGTTAAATTAAATGTTTAAATTCAAAAATAGTAGATTTATTCACGTCAACATTACAGTTACACTTAAAACATTGATATTCACCAACTAGTCTAATATCTTCTGTGTTACCTTCGACGCCAACCTGCCCGCCACATTTCAAGTATCAGTGTGGCTTAAATTATGCCTTAGACGGTGTGTACAGGACTGACCAGGCTGTGTTAAAGGCAATTATAGACAGTTCATGGGTGGTGGTGTTGTCAGTACCCAAATTGTTCTCTCTTTTTTCTTGTGGAAGCTTAAATATGATGTTAAGGCAAGTATCGAGTCTTCGTTCATGAGGGCATATTAAAGAGTGATGCAGTCAGGTCAGTGAAAATTAATTTAATTGTGAACACAGAGGTGGTTGGGTGTGCTGTGACTTGGCCAAAACTAGAGCAGATAAAGGTAAAAAATCACCTGAAACACAGAAAAGAGACCCTGGTAGAAACCTCTGCCCTGATCATCACTTATTGAAGCTCTCTGGAGACATCCCTTCCTGGATGTACAGTCGCCAGGTGCGTTTCTTTGAGTTGTGGCAATTTGGTGTTTGTTTACATCGTGTTAAAACTCCCGATACGGCCCTTTACCTCGCAATAAGTGGCCAGACTAAGGACGCTAGACAAGCATTCCACAGAGTTGCCACATCTCACAAAACACGCCAGACACTGTACCAGGTATAAAGTGCAAGCGACTGTACTTGTTGATGGCGACACAGTCAAGTACAGAGTCTCCGGCACACACAAATAACACAGATTTCGGACGCTGCCTTATTATACTCAGGCATTTAAGAGTTCATTACCTTGGTACTTATCCCGTACACACACGTGTTAAGAACCCTCATTATTTGGTAATTATGTGGAACAAACTTAATGTACCGTTAATGTTTCATGTTTTATGGTTTAATATATTATGTACTACAGTAGGATTTGTTTTATGTATTATACTATTGCTCTATGTATTCTTATATTGTTCAATTTATAATAATATCGTTTTGGTGAGATTAATGATTGCATTAGTTCATGAAGTTTCATTATGGTTACGGGTACATGTTGACAATAGCGATGTTCACTTTTTTTGGCTGGTTTATCCACCTTCGACCCTGTGCGGCTGGCAGAACTCTCTCTACCTTCCCACGGAACAGACGCTCCTGCTTTACCCTTTAGCTTCGGAATCTCTCCACCACCCCCTTACTTCTAACTGAGGTGTACACGGAGGTTCTACATACGACTTTGTACGCGGTTAAGTGGTGTTAACCATGTTGGTGTAGGAAATTGCCCCGAATGTACCCTGGTAGATGTGTTTTTGTTGCTCTTGAATTATTTCTTATTGTATTATTTATTGTATATACATAAGACACGTAATAATAATGGATGCCAGGCCCTACGGCCACCTAGGCGTGAACTACACCCTAAGTTAACGAGTTGCATGACCCAGTTTCAAGGAATAGTCCGAGAAGGCCAGACAACTCGCCAACTGCACTAACTAACCATTACCCCGGAACACGATTCGCAAATCGATTAACATCCAGGTCCACAATTGCTGCTGGGTAGACAGAGGCAAATGGAGTTAAGAAACTTGCCCATATTTTCACTCGGTCCGGGGATCCAACATGGGTCCACTCGCTTGCGAAGCGAGCATGCTTACCATTACACCACAGGCAGCTCTTATAAGACATGTAAATACACCTTTTTTCAATTGCAATTGAAGAATATTACTTTTGGTTTCAATATCTTCGAATGGAATCAACATTCTTACACTTGATTAATAACAATCTTTACTTTCCGTTCAACAATCATCCAAAACTTTTCAACAGTCGTTCAACACGTGACAATGTTTACTTGCTTTCAACAATCGTCTCATTCTTCATTGACAATTCACTAATCCTTTCAACATTTTACAAAACTAAGTAACAATCTTTAAAACATCATAACTATGCAAAAAGTTTATGTTTTGGTGTTTTTCGTAGATCGAAAGACTAGTTGATCTAATTCGAACTTTTGAAGCAAGTAACGAATCACCGAGTCGAGATGGTGTGCTACACACTCAGTATTTTCATTACGAGTGTGCAGCTTCTCCCGTATACAGTTCGTCGCCGAGCCCCTACAGCATGCCACGGAGGCACCGAATAACAAGTGCTACAGATCGCGAGCGCATTATCGAGGCCTACAGAGCCGAACAAGATTTCCTCGTAGTTGCAGCAGCCCTTGGAGTTCAGCGCACCACGGCATACTCCATTGTGCGAGTATACCAACGCGAAAACAGGGTTGAAGCGGCTCACGCAGGAGGCAGACACAAGATCATCGACAATGAAACTCTGGATCTAATAGTGATGCTGCTTGAAGCAAACCTTATGATGACCTTGAGAGAGATAAAGGAGGAGGTCATGGATATATTTCCTACAAAACCACATTTCAGTGAGGTAACGCTTTCGCGTTATTTGGAGGGGGAGCTGATATCACTGAAAATGTCCCGTGACTCCCCAGCAGAAAGAAATTCTCCTGCAGTAAAGGAGGCGAGACACGCGTACGCTACGTGGATACTGGCGACGGGTCTACAGCAGCAACTAGTATACATTGATGAGACAGGTATGTAATTATGTAACCACTTATCAACTATCTGTAGTATGTACTACATAATTACTTAAGTAAACTTTATGTAACGAGCGAGTACTTAATATTGATCTCAGTTTGATGCATCGTACAACTTTCCTTGTGTTAATGTTTAATTACATTACAGTATGACTACATACACTGATGTTTCATTTCCAGGGTTCAATCTGTGGACCAAGAGGACGTACGGCAGGGCAAGACGCGGGGAGCGTGTGCATCGCGCCGTTGGTGGACAGCGTGGCAGAAACACGACAGTGATTGCTGCGATAGCTGAACACTGTGGAATACTCTATCACGAAATTCACTATGGTTCAGTGACGAAGGAAGTATTCAGTGATTTCATCGCATCACTTGCAGCAATAATCGGAGACGCAAGATCCATACTTGTTCTAGACAACGCTCCAATTCACAACGGTATCGCAGCAGTCTATCCCGAGCTGAATTTTAAATTTCTCCCTCCATACTCTCCTTGCTTGAACCCCATAGAAAACTGTTTCTCTGTGTTTAAATCATACCTGAAGCAGTACCTCCACCGTGAAGCTCCACGGTGCAACGCGGCCCACGCCAGGCAAGAAGGAGTGACTCTCAATGCACTGAGGGAGAACATTTTGCAAGTTGGCGTGGAATTTGCACTGCCTAGTGTCACGGAACATGTTGTGTCGCAGAACTATAACCATGTCAACACCTACTTGGTTCAATGTATTGAGCGCCGAGACATCTTCAATTGATATACAGTAGGTCTACAGTAATAGCGTATAACCTACTGCCTTACCGTTTGTTCCACTTGAAACAATTCACAACAAAAACCTTCTATACACTCATGGGTTCTTTTTTCCCTAACAGGTTACTATTCGTGAGGCAGAGGAGGAAGGCAAGTCAACGGGATGCTGATATGACACTCCTCCTCTCCCCAATCCCACTACCCCTCCCACCCTCACCTACCTCCATCCCTACCTTACAGCCAGGCAGAAACAACCCACCAAGGTGTACGAGGCCTTTACTGTGAATTGCTTCGTGGAAGTATCATGACACCAATGTATTTAGCTATTAGTATAAGGTCCTTTTTTCTTTGTTTCTTTTTAAGCAATCGTATGTTTTATGTAGCTACTACATACTAAAGACTAAAGACATTACATAATTACATATGTTTATCCCAGAATTCATTGTGTTGTTGATGTTTGTGTAAGTATACTCAAAAATTAAATATTCATGGCTGTTACTGATTTTAAAGATTGTTGAATAAATTCTTTTCAATGATGATTGTTTCAGTCGCATTGTTGAAAAGTTTGGTTGACTGTTGAAAGCAATCGGAGATATGTGGCTGTTGAAAGGTTTTGTAAATTGTCAAATCAAAATAACTGATTGTTGAATGGATTCGGAAAATAGTTGAAAGCAAATAGAAATTTGTCATTCCAAAATCTTGATTGTTAAAGGCAAGTGGTCAATTGTTCAATTGCAAATGAAGGAAGGTGTATGGAGTCAAAGTAATATTAATGTTTATATTTGCTTTTCAAGTTTTGTTTCTCTTAACACTGGACCATCTTTTAATATACTTTGCCCTATTAATTTATAACCTTAAATGACGAATAACTACAAGGGGAACTTGTTACTTGTGTGGTAGGTGACTGTCCCAATGCTTGAACTGTTATGTTTGGTGGTGAAAATCCTTATTATTTTTGGTATTCCACTGCTTAGAAGGCCATAAAATATTTCAGAGGGACGTGCTCGTAACCCACTCAGTCTCCAACACAAATGTCCAGATACGTCACAGTCTTACCATGGTCACCGTTACCAGTATAGTACTAAAAACCGGAATGAAACCATTTATATAATGTATTCCTATAAGCAAATATCGTCAGCCTTTATTTAAGCAATACACCGCAGGTATAAAAGCGAAGTTCTTTCCTTACAACTAACAAATCCAGGTAACAAAAACTCACTCAAGAGCTACAACGTTATTTATGAATTTACTAATGAAGGAGGAGGCAGTTGTAAACAAATTAAATCAAATATTCGCCCTACCACCACCACTACACCGTCACCACACATCCCGGCATCTCTAGGGAGGCACACCTTAGCAACACACTAAACAGGGACGCGGGATCGACCGAACCAGACAACAAGTGACAAGTTCTACAAAAGTACCCAGACACGTCCTCCACTTTACAGCAGCTCTCGCAGCGTGAGATACAAAGTCAGCCACCAACACACACGAGGTCTGGAAGTCAACAATCCTACCCACCACCTGAGCCACAACGCACCTGATGCTGCTATGTCTGAACTCACCTGATATTGTCGCCGACCTGAACTAATGTTTATACAAAAAAAACACTACATAACCATGACAGTTGAGACATTTAAAGCAAATGAATAAATAAGACGCAATGGACACTATGTATGGTTAAAATAGGATGAATCACACTCAAGACACACTAAGCATCGCTGAAAAACAATAATGTACCAGAAGTCAACTACCGGGTATGTAATTTGAACACCATATTATAAAAATTATATTACCTCACTTGCTGAAACTAATTCACTGTATTTGTGTGTACCTTTTCAGAGTCACTGTTCACAACACACAGTAACAAACTTACCCCGGCAGCTGACCTCACCCTACCCCTATGGCGGTGAGGTCAACTACATAATAGAAAATTTTACAGAGATTTCACCTGACAGTCCCGAGACAGTTGTGTGAACAGTAAGCTAATATGTGTCATACTGGTCTTCAGAGCGACGAAAGCTGGCAACTCTCCCTCTCCCTCTCTCTCTCTCTCTCTCTCTCTCTCTCTCTCACATATACTTGAGGTAATGGTTTATAATTACTATACTAAATACCCTTATCGTCACCCTTTTAAGAATTATTACTCATACGGTGTTTAATTAAGGCGTCTGTTTACTTAATACTCTTAATAATAATACTCTCATTATCTACGGTATAGTTGTCATTATGTCACGCTCAGATTAAATAGTGAAACAATTTAATGTGAGATCGTTTATATTGGTAATTCTAATACTACCATAACGTTCTAAATAATAAAGATTTGTTAATTATTATACGGATTATCTGACAAATATTCTGGTTAACATTTTCTCTTTAGTGAATATATCTGGTTAAGGAAGAACCCCAATACAAAAGAGGTTATTCTGAGACGTTAATTTTTGTATTTTAGTTGAAGTCAAAAAGTTTGGTTCATTTTTACATCTTCACTTAGGAGAAATATTCATCATATGCACCTTTGAGAATCCGACCCCAGACTCTGGTGACGGGATGTTTAAAGCTTTACTCAGTGTTGAAGCTTTTGCCATTTTCAGTGTTAATTACGGGCCCTTCCTTCTTACCTGAAAAATACTGTACAAGGCCGCCGACACCTTGATATAGTTACCATATAAAACGTTCCTCTGCCAGTGACTAACACATTTACCAGCCACTCTGACGCTGACGTTTATAGGAGCTGATGGAGACCTTCCTAGGGAGAGCCTCGCTTCCTCCACCAAAATCCTTGAAATGCATCCAATCCCTTTTTCCTCTGGTTATCTATCACGTTCCCTCGTATCCATTTCTTCCTATTTTACGCTCTACACCTTTTTTCCTACACTTCTCTTTCTTCCTAAGCCTTCTGCGAGCCTTCTTCAGCGTGCCGGAGAGAATAAGATCGAGGAGTTTTGCTATTGATATCCTGGAGGCGCGAGTCACCTAAGCTGGCCATTCATATGGTAATACAGGTGGCCTCCGGTGCTTGTGAACCTCCTCTCATCCTCGCTGCCGGCGGTCTACTGAATATTTTGGCTTGTGTCTGATCGCGTCATGTCAAGAACTATCAAGTCCCTTTCGTTGGCAAGATTCTAAATCGAATTGGAGAACGTCATGGTGAGAGTTGCATGTTACGTATGCCGAGATAAAGTATTTTGGGGACGGTTCTGTGGGAATATCTGCTGCCTTCAGTACCCTGGGTGGCGTTAGCTCGTGTTATGTCAAGAGCTTTCAAGTCCCTCTCGTAGGCAGGAGTCTATATTGAACTGGAAGGAGGAGACGCTGAGGTTTGCTTGTTACGCGTGTTAACCAAAAGATTCTATGGGAATTGTTGACTGGAGTATTCTGGATTTTGTTTGCTTGCGTCAGGTCAAGAGCTTTCAAGTCTCTCTCGCAAGTACGGTCCTATATCGACCTGGAGGGAGGAGACGCCGAGGTTTGCTTGTTATGTGTGTTGAGAAAAAGAGGGTTTTTGTGTAGCTCGTGTGGGAATATCTGCTGGCTTGAGGCGAGGCGAGGCAAGGCGCCCATCCAACGTCCAGGGCTTTTAACGACATCTGGCTGAAAGAGAGGAGGGAGGACTGAGAGACTGTTGAGATGTGAGGTGAGGACGGCTACTGAGGGAAGCTAGGTGAGTGGTGGGGGAAGGTGGGTAGGTGATGAGAGAAGGATGGTGAGGGAAGGTGGATGGATGGTGAGGGAAGGTGGGTGGATGGTGAGGGAAGGTGGGTGGATGGTGAGGGAAGGTGGGTGGATGATGAGGGAAGGTGGGTAGGTGATGAGAGAAGGATGGTGAGGGAAGGTGGGTGGATGGTGAGAGAAGGATGGTGAGGGAAGGTGGGTGGATGGTGAGGGAAGGATGGTGAGGGAAGGTGGGTAGGTGATGAGAGAAGGATGGTGAGGGAAGGTGGGTGGATGGTGAGGGAAGGATGGTGAGGGAAGGTGGGTAGGTGATGAGGGAAGGATGGTGAGGGAAGGTGGGTGGATGGTGAGGGAAGGTGGGTGGATGGTGAGGGAAGGTGGATGGATGGTGAGGGAAGGTGGATGGATGGTGAGGGATGGTGAGTGGATGGTGAGGGAAGGTGGATGGATGGTGGGGGAAGGTGGGTGGATGGTGAGGGAAGGTGGATGGATGGTGAGGGAAGGTGGGTGGATGGTGAGGGAAGGTGGATGGATGGTGAGGGAAGGTGGGTGGATGGTGAGGGAAGGTGGATGGATGGTGAGGGAAGGTGGGTGGATGGTGAGGGAAGGTGGATGGGTGGTGAGGGAAGGTGGGTGACACATGTGGTGGGGGGAGACACAGGTGAGGGAGGGGATACAGGTGAGGGAGTTGACACAAGTGAAGGAGGTGACACAGGTGAGGGAGGTGACACAGGTGAGGGAGGTGACACAGGTGAGGGAGTTGACACAGGTGAGGGCGGTAACACAGGTGAGGGAGGTGATACAGGTGAGGGCGGTTACACAGTTAAGGGAGGTGACACAGGTGAGGGAGTTGACACAGGTGAAGGTGGTGACACAGGTGAGGGAGGTGATACAGGTGAGGGATGTGATACAGGTGAGGGAGGTGATACAGGTAAGAGGGTGACACAGGTGGAGGTGGAGAGACAGGTGAGGGGATGTGCAGGGGGGCAACACTCAGGGTCGCTCAATATCCCACACCACCACCACCTGCCTCTCACTACCACATCGATAACTGGCCAAATGAATCCCAGCCCTAAAAAGTCCTTGTTTTAATGGGTTGCAATTCTGAAGGTTGGGTTGGGTTGGGTTGGGTTGGGTTGGGTTGGGTTGGGTTGGGTTAAGTTGGGTTGGGTTAAGTTGGGTTGGATTGCATTAGAATGGGTTGGGTTGCATTTGATTGGGTTGGGTTAAGATTGGGTTGGGTTAAGTTGGGTTGGGTTGGGTTAGGTTGGGTTGGGTTGGGTTGTTGTAGGTGAAGTAAATTAAGTCTTGACAGATATCGATGATTCAAAACTTGCATAACTATTATCTAGAAGATTTACTCCCAGATACAAATTATTTCAAGTTTTTCAATATATCAGAAAATCATTAACTCATCTTCATGGGGCAACTCTCCCTAAACACTTGGCGCCAACAATTGTTAAGTCAGTCGTACATGACCACTGAAAAGAGTTCCGTAAGTCATTTCTTTTTCATTAATATTTCCATCTGTATTCTGATCCTCGACATTGGATCTCCAGACAATCCGCCTGTAAAACCCACTAAAAAGTTATGGCTTTACCACGATCCATTTTAATGGCTTGGCTCTCTCTCCCTCGTCCGCTCCCCTAGCGAGCTCCAGCTTCCCTCTGTCAAAACAGATGACATTTTACGACTGCTGCCCGGGTGGTTCCCACCAACCAGCCTCAGCGGGTTGTGAGGTTCCTCACACTCCACCTACCACTCACCGGGCTGGAGGATGCCCTCACCATCCTACAGCTTCATGACACATAAATAATATCCCAGACATTTTATCCCGTATTCCATATTTACGTTCATGTCAGTCACTTTAAACTGCTTTAATCCTCGGTAATTCCTTTCACTGTTGTTACTTCTTTGTTTACATCAATGGTTCTTAACCTTTTTAGGGTCGCGGCCCTCATAGCAGTTGGTCCTCATCTCCACGCCCCCCCCCCCCCTCCCCTTCCTTCACATAAAATTCTAAATCTAAAAATTCTAAAACAATTTCCTCCTGAATTAAATAGAAAAATTGAGAATCTTGTTTTTCATTCGTTACTGTAATAACTTTAATTATTCAAAAGAGTCAGTATAAGGAACTCGTTAATACACAACATATTTAGTGAGATTTTTGACACTGCTTCTGAGCTACCAGATCCTGAATACGTGCCGCGTGCCAGAGAGAGCACAGAGCAAGTCCCCTTCAACGTTCAGCTTGTTCTCTATTTGGTCTTGACAGCAAACCAGTGAAGAAAATGCACTCACAAAGATACGTAGATCCAAACATCGTCGGAATCCGAACAGCTTGACGTACAGTTCCCGACATTATTACTACCTTAATTCAGTCACTTTTAGTGAACTTTTACATTTTGATTGACGTAGTTACCATTGACGACTTTTTGAAGTATCTGTGGGAAGCGAAAATCCAAGTAAGGACATACACACACCTGTTAAAGCCATTCCTTATTTTTGCTCTGGGTTCGCCGCCCCCCCCCCCCCCCGGTTAAGAACCACTGGTCTACATAAAGGGAATTATTGTTATCAAAGAGAAGGTGTTGATCTCATTCATAATACAATATAAATAATTATAAACCTCTACAATAAATTTTCATAAAAAAATACAAAACAACAATAACCTTATAATTATTGTTACGAGTTGTGGATTTAGAATATAGTTAAAAGTCTACCCAGATCCCAACAGGCAACAACAAAATAAAAACAAAGACAATCGGACTATAAAAGGGTAGACAAAGGATGCGAGTTTTTGTTGTGTATAATAAAGTCCCATAAATTCCTTAACAAAATATTCAGCTTTCTATAATTTACCCTTAACCATACTTAACCTAAACATTAACAGTATATACATATTTATACAACATACAATAATCTAAAGCATGTGGAGGTGGGGAGGCAATATAAGATTACAAATACTTAAGTGCGGAGCTGAGATGGCTGACGAGTAAGGCTGAGTATTGTAGAAGACGGTAGGTAGTCACTGTGCCGTAGGTTTCCAGGATAGGTGATCCTGTGGTCACTTCCCAGAGTGAACTGAACTCTCATCGAACTAGAGCTGATGAGGAAGACTTTGAGGAGGTGACGCAACAACCAGGGTATGGAGAAGGGAACCCCGGAGTGGTAACTAAGAGTAGTCATACTCGGGTTTCGTCCCTAGATGGCGTTGCTCGTGGTGCTGGGTAGGTAGATCAGGACACTAGATGGCGTGGTTCGTAGTGCTGGGTAGGTAGATCATGACAGTTGATGGCGGGGTTCGTAACATTATGACGTTAGAAAATTAAACCAGCCAGTTCATCTTCATACTACGAGGAATAAGACTCGTCGACAGGCTCCCCTTAAGGGACTTCCATCAGTTAAAGTCATCAAACACCTTTGGTCTTTCACCAGAGGTTGAGGCGATTTTTATTTGTTAAAGAAATCACGTTGGTAAACTGGAGGTCCATCCTGTCAACCAATATAACTGTATTGTATGGAGTTTACGACACATACAAGAGTGCACGGGTGTAAAACTGAGGGAACTACAGTGTCAACATTCACCACCTTGTTCTCCCTCTTCAGTGCTAGCACAGACTCGAGTGAATCACTTAGTCACTAAACTTCTATATTAATACTTTATTCTATCCTCTGTTTCAACCCGCCGAGACCCATGAAGCACTCAGCCATTCTGCAACACGGCCTCATGTGTCCTCCCCGCCACTGCACCATTAAAGTGCCAAAGCTTCTCAAACTTACCTTTCAGGAACCGTGGACCTTCAGTGGTTTCTGGTCGCCAACCACCACCAACCACTACCCAACACCTACCCCCGCCACCAACCAGCACCCAACCCCGCCACCACCCAAGAAGCAAAATATGTGACGACCAAGACAAAGAACCCACATTCAATGACATATGGAGGAGCTCGTCCTTGATGAACTCCGGGGCCAGACACACCGCACTCAGCCTTCCGCTGAAATCAAGTGGACAACTCACCAATCACCCCGGAAGAACTCAACACTGCCAGCTCCAATACCAAAATAAAGCCCCTGGGTATTCAGGCATCACCAAGGAGATCCTCAGCCACATAAACAACCCGGCCATGGAGAGACTGAGAACCACAATGAACGCTTGCCTGGCCTCGGGTTACTTCCCAACTAAATTCAAAGAGGCCATTATTACCCTAACACCAAAACAAGGAAAGAACCCGCCGTCCCACTAAACTACAGACCGATCTCTCTCCTCGAAGTACCTGGAAAAATGCAAGAATAAATCATCAATAACTGTCTGAAAAATCACCTGGAAACAACCAACAGAGTCAAATGCAGACAATTCGGGTTCAGGAAAGAAAAGTCCACCACAACAGCGATAGCCCTGGCATGTAAAAACATAGCCAGAGCCGCAGCGAGTGGTAACCAATTTAATCTAACTCCCCGGGTTGTAGCGAAGGCATTTGACAAAGTCTGCCATGACGGTCTAAAATATAAGATCCTCCAACTCGGATTTCCCGCCAACATTGAAAAGCTGCTTTGCAACTTTCTTGACGGCAGAAATGCCAGACTGAGGGTGGGACAACACATAGGAGAGACCTTCCCACTCATGAGTGGAGTCCCTCAGGGCAGCGTGCTCTCCCCCACCCTATATATCATCTACACAAGAATAGGAAACGAAGATATTATGTATGCAGATGACATCACTCAAATAACAACAGGTCGTTACAGGTCGATAACACCAGGCGGGAATTAGAAAGGGTAAATAATTACGCAAAACAATGGAAATCCAAACCAGTCTCCCGAAATTCACAGTGATACCCTTATGCAGAAGGAAAACCCATCCATTAGTAACCAATAATGCCCAGATAGAATACAAAAGCAGAGGCACCCTCCTGGGCCTGCATATATCCACGACAGGTTACTCCCATCATGTCCACACCAGGAAGGAAAAGGCAAGAAGAGAGCTGAAAAAACTATACTGCTTTAAAGCGCTTCCTGAGAAAACAAAACTCCGCCTGGTGACATCATTTATCATACCAATATTAACTTACCCAGCAGTACCTCTTCATACTATGAGCACCACTCAAATATTAAAATTACAGGTGGTCAAAAATGAAGCCCTAAGATTCGTCACAGGTGAAAGATACCACTTCACCAGAACCACAGCCGAGATACATAGAGACCTGAGAATAAAACCCATCAACCAGCAGCTGCACACCCTGGCCAGCAGAGTCTGGCAAAAGATAGAAGGATCAGAGCAAGAACTCCTTCAAAGACTCCCACCAGATAACGACAACAACCATACAGGGTTCCCAAAAAGTTACCAAATCTTAAAAGATCCATTACCACCCCTGACCTATACGGCGAGGCAATAGACAACCTCCCTAGATCAGCATCCACCAGTAGGGTTGGCGGAATATGAAATAAGGTCCTCAAAACACCCATATATGGGATAGGGTAGGCTGTCGAGTGCCTGTGTCGACAGACAATAACTATCCCATGACGCATCCCAAGCACACTATTAGCTAAGCTAACCTACAATCAGGGCGGTCAGCCCGCGCCCTCTCCTACCTCCTCCTAAATTTCTTCAATTTCCGAACTATAACTTCCTTCCCCCACCTCTAATCTCCTCCCCCCCCCCCAAAAAAGCACCCCCACCACCCACCCCCGCCACCACCTGCCCCACCACCTGCCCCACCACCTACCCCTCCGCCACCCATCACCCCTATGGTCTTACTACGACAACCTAAGCGGCCCCTGAGTTCAATATAGGACACTTATGGTCGACCGTGGGCCACTTTATGCTCAATGAGGCGCACTTATACCTCGCTTCTGAGACAGTTGCGTCACACCTCAGGAACATTACGCCCGACATCGGACACTTCCTCGCGCGATTTTAGAATAGTTGCGTCACACCTCAGGTAATTTACACCCTAATTCGAATACCGTTTAACCCGATTTGTGATATATTACTGGTGCTGTGGCCGAGTGGAAATAGTACTAGACTCCTAACTAAATCTCGCCGCTTATAACAGTTAAGCGTCCCCAATTGACATACCTGTGCAATAGGTGCTTCACTTTACAGGTAGGGAACTGTGAGGTCACGTGCTGCACCAAATATTTCATACACTGCACTATTAACCCAACATCAACCTTCAACACTCATGGTTGTATAGTTCACCCTGTTTTCACCCCTCCACCAACACTCTCCTCCCTCACCCCAGCAAAAGACTCCCCCCCCCCCACACCCCAGCAGCAAATCACTCCCCTCCCCCACTCCCCAGCAAAACACCCCCCCCCCCCCCCACCAGCCCCCCTCCTGCTTCTCCCGATGGATGACAACCGCTAAAGCCGATGACTTAAGTGGCAGCAATTTAAACTCCAATGCCACTTCAAACAGCTCGTTATGTAAATTAAGGCTTCGTCATTGCTTACCTACCCGCGATTAATTAACTCAAAGTGATATGTTAATATAATTTCCATTACCTTCGTGATGGGATTCAGTCATGAAACAGCTGTGCGCTCTGTCAACACATCCACAGTTTTGCCTTCGTATTTCTGTAGTGAGTTTCTCGTTTTTCTTATCTTCCAAGCACATTTTTTGACAATTGGTTTTAGGATTAAGAAGTCGGATTCTGCGTTCAGTGCCAGGTGTTCTTTTTCAAATAAATTGTTCATGCATAATCTGTATTAATACATTTAATTTTCCGTGTCTGTTTGCACAATGACGTACAGTCGTGGATAAAAGTTCGCTCCTCGTGGTGAAACTGAGTCACAGGAAAGAGTCTCCGAACTGACTTACCCTGACTGTTTCATCTCATTTGGGATCGATACTGCTTCATTTTGGGGGAGAGTGAACTTTTTACCCCAACTGTACAGTACATTATATTCCATTCAATATTGCTAAAGCGTTTTACATCGTCAGTCCCTGTATGAAGACACCAAATTTGAGGAACAGTCCCGGACGAAAGCCGACACCCAGGTAGAATGCTGTTTGAAAATTCATTTAGTGACCTTAAGTTTGGTCTGTATTGTGTGGAAGTCCCGTCTTGAATTTGAATATTTTAAGGTTTAAACTGATTCTAGTTAGATAACAAACTATAAGGTTACTCTGGGTGCTCACATACATTAAACAGCCCAAGGTCCTCGTCACTGAACACACACATGCTATACTAGTACTGTAATAATCGTTAAAACTGACTCTGATGTTCCGTTATGTAACATGGAGTGTGATGGTTGAGGATGACTAAAAGTGTTGCCGTGAGATGTTACTGTTGACTACCCACAGTGTTTGACAATGCAACTTATTCAATAAATCGTACATGCGACATGTATTCGCTGCTATATTTAAATTTTATATTTTGGTTCCAAAAGTACTTTAGTTCAGGCTCTTACTAAGTGGTATTAATTTTAAGACCAGGGACCCCGTGTGTATAACTACGACTTATGAATAATTATTGCAGTGTTATAGATACATTTTTTCTTCACAAGATACTATGAGAATGTCACTGACTTATAATAATATTCAATCAATGAGGGAAATAATGGAATATCTGTAAACAACATATGGGCATAGTTCTGTAAACGAAATAAGTCATATGAATTAGAATTGCATTTCACACAATACCTCTACTGATTACGCTCTGAAATAATTGAAACATTTATTGCTAGAAGAGATTACAAGGAATGTTGATAAAAACTATTTTCATATCTATATATATATATATATATATATATATATATATATATACTTCATTTTTAGTCCATTTAACACGCGGACTTTGAACATATAATCAACGACCTCACCAGCAAGGAATCGAACCCTCGACCTACTGGGTGTGACTAGAGAACGCTTACCGGCTAGGCCACAAGGACACTAAAAGCAGTTCTAGACTCTGTTACATTTCACACAAAGCCTGTTCATCGAGCTGATGGCGCCGTAAACCTCAATGGGAAACTGCCCGTGCCTCTTATGTGGTGTCAGTAGCATTTTACCGAATCCAGCTGGTATGAAACGCGAGGTACATATATACTTCATTTTTAGTCCATTTAACACGCGGACTTTGAACATATAATCAACGACCTCACCAGCAAGGAATCGAACCCTCGACCTACTGGGTGTGACTAGGGAACGCGTGTTAAATGGACTAAAAATGAAGTATATATGTACCTCGCGTTTCATACCAGCTGGATTCGGTAAAATGCTACTGACACCACATAAGAGGCACGGGCAGTTTCCCATTGAGGTTCACGGCGCCATCAGCTCGATGAACAGGCTTTGTGTGAAATATAACAGAGTCTAGAACTGCTTTTAGTGTCCTTGAGGCCTAGCCGGTAAGCGTTCCCTAGTCACACCCAGTAGGTCGAGGGTTCGATTCCTTGCTGGTGAGGTCGTTGATTATATGTTCAAAGTCTGCGTGTTAAATGGACTAAAAATGAAGTATATATGTACCTCGCGTTTCATACCAGCTGGATTCGGTAAAATGCTACTGACACCACATAAGAGGCACGGGCAGTTTCCCATTGAGGTTCACGGCGCCATCAGCTCGATGAACAGGCTTTGTGTGAAATATAACAGAGTCTAGAACTGCTTTTAGTGTCCTTGTGGCCTAGCCGGTAAGCGTTCCCTAGTCACACCCAGTAGGTCGAGGGTTCGATTCCTTGCTGGTGAGGTCGTTGATTATATGTTCAAAGTCCGCGTGTTAAATGGACTAAAAATGAAGTATATATGTACCTCGCGTTTCATACCAGCTGGATTCGGTAAAATGCTACTGACACCACATAAGAGGCCCGGGCAGTTTCCCATTGAGGTTCACGGCGCCATCAGCTCGATGAACAGGCTTTGTGTGAAATATAACAAGAGTCTAGAACTGCTTTTAGTGTCCTTGTGGCCTAGCCGGTAAGCGTTCCCTAGTCACACCCAGTAGGTCGAGGGTTCGATTCCTTGCTGGTGAGGTCGTTGATTATATATATAGACTTCCGTATACAAACAATTCCTCACTTGTCGGGAATCGAACTCTGGACCTCTGCATGTGAACAGGGGTCAAAACCACCGCGCCACAAGGACAACAAAAGCAATTCTTGGCTTTGTTTTACGTCACACAAAGCCTGTTCATTCGTATTTCTCAGCAACGTGAACCTGCATCGGCGATTGCCCGTATCTGGAAGACCGCGTGTAAATGGACTGTTGATATACTGTATATATATGTACCCTCGTGTTTCCTAGATGGACTCTGTAAAACGTTACTACGATCGTAAAGCTAACCAATTTGACTAAATCTTACCATAAAGTAATATAACTCAGCATACGCAACCCACCATCCCTACCATCACCTCACCCCTCCCCAACCCACCATCCCTACCATCACCTCACCCCTCCCCAACCCACCATCCCTACCATCACCTCACCCCTCCCCAACCCACCATCACCTACCATCACCTCACCCCTCCCCAGCCCACCATCCCTACCATCACCTCACCCCTCCCCAACCCACCATCCCTACCATCACCTCACCCCTCCCCAACCCACCATCACCTACCATCACCTCACCCCAACCCACCATCCTTACCATCACCTCACCCCTCCCCAACCCACCATCCCTACCATCACCTCACCCTTCCCCAACCCACCATCCCCTACCATCACCTCACCCCTCCCCAACCCACCAGCACCTCACCCCTCTCCAACCCACCATCCCCTACCATCACCTCACTCCTCCCCAACCCACCATCCCCTACCATCACCTTACTCCTCCTCAACCCACCATCACCTCACTCCTTCCCAACCCACCATCCCCTACCATCACCTCACTCCTCTCCAACCCACCATCCCCTACCATCACCTCACTCCTCCTCAACCCACCATCCCCTACCATCACCTCACCCCTCCCCAACCCACCATCACCTACCATCACCTCACCCCTCCCCAACCCACCATCACCTACCATCACCTCACCCCAACCCACCATCCCTACCATCACCTCACCCTTCCCCAACCCACCATCCCCTACCATCACCTCACCCCTCCCCAACCCACCAGCACCTCACCCCTCTCCAACCCACCATCCCCTACCATCACCTCACTCCTCCCCAACCCACCATCCCCAACCCCAACCCATCACCTCACTCCTCCCCAACCCACCATCCCCTACCATCACCTCACCCCTCCCCAACCCACCATCCCCTACCATCACCTTACTCCTCCCCAACCCACCATCCCCTACCATCACCTCACTCCTCCCCAACCCACCATCCCCTACCATCACCTCACTCCTCCCCAACCCACCATCCCCATGTCATCACCAGTCTCCCGAAATTCACAGTGATACCCTTATGCAGAAGGAAAACCCATCCATTAGTAACCAATAATGCCCAGATAGAATACAAAAGCAGAGGCACCCTCCTGGGCCTGCATATATCCACGACAAGTTACTCCCATCATGTCCACAGCAGGAAGGAAAAAGCAAGAAGAGAGCTGAGAAAACTATACCGCTTCCCGAGAAAATAAAACTCCGCCTGGTGACATCATTTATCATACCGATATTAACTTACCCAGCAGTACCTCTTCATACTATGAGCACCACTCAAATATTAAAATTACAGGTGGTCCAAAATGAAGCCCTGAGATTCGTCACAGGTGAAAGATACCCCTTCACCAGAACCACAGCCGAGATACATAGAGACCTGAGAATAAAACTCATCAACCAGCAGCTGCACACCCTGGTCAGCATAGTCTGGCAAAAGAAGGAACGATCAGAGCAAGAACTCCTTCAAAGACTCCCACCACATAACGACAACAACCATACATGGTTCCCAAAAAGGTTACCAAATCTCAAAAGATCCATTACCACCCCCGACCTATACGGCCAGGCAATAGATAACCACCCTAGACCAGCATCCGCCATGAGGGTCGGCGGAATATGAAATAAGGCCCTCAAAACACCCATATATGGGACAGGGTAGGATGTCTAGTGCCTGTGTCGACAGACACTAACTAACCTATGACACAACCCTAACACACCAGTAGCTTAGCTGGGCGGTCAGCCTGCCTTCTCTTCACCTCCTCCTAAATTTCTTCAATTTCCGAACTATAACTTCCTTCCTCCACCTCTAATCTTCTTTCACCCCCCCCCCCCCCCCACCTCTCTCTCTCTAAAAAAAAAAAAAAAAAAAAAAAAAAAAAAAAAAAAAAAATTTACGAAGAGCCACCAACTGGGAAGTATGTGGATTCGCCTCCCATCATACCACTCTCCCACAACCCCATCCCTCCCTAAGCAAATATCCTCTCACCCCCCCACCCCATACACACACTACCTGAGCCACGTCTCCGTCACTCATCCATCTACCGCCCCACCTTCTGTTTACTCATCCAACCATTACATCCCCTCTGTGTAATCCATACATCACCCCACCTTCTATTTACTCATCCAACCATTACATCATACCTGTGTCACCCATCCATCACCTCAACTCTACAATGTAACCCGACTTTTTTCTTTGTACAAATTCTCATGTGAGAGTTTGCATTAATTTGATTGCTGTAACTTGGGGTAAATTTATCCACGATGTGAATAAACTAACATTAAAAACTGTGAAGAATATAAGGAATCTGCAATAGGCCGGTTGGCCCGTGCATGGCAGCTCCTGTCGAGAGTTACTATCACTCTCCATCATCCATGAATTTATCTAGCCTCCTTTTAAAACTCTCCTGCGTTCCAGCACTTACTACAAAGTTGCTAAGCTTGTTCCACTCGTCCACCACCCTATTTGTGAACCAGTTCCTTCTTATCTCCCTCCTAAACCTAAACTTATCCAACTTAAATACATTGCTACGAGTCCTATCCTGCTGGGATATTATAAGAACTTTATTTATATCGCCTTTATTGATTCCTTTCACCCACTTAAATACTTCTATCATATTTCCCCGCACTCTTCATCTGTCTGGGGAATGCAAGTTTAGTTTCTTTAACCTATCCTGATATGGAAGGTTTCTAAGTCCCGGAAACATTTTCGTCATTCTTCGCTGCACCGACTCCAGTGAATTGATATCCATTCTATATAAGGGCAGCAGAACTGAACCGCATAATCGAGGTGCGGCCTGACTAAAGCAAGATATAGTTGGAATAAGACCTCTGCACTCTTATTACTTACACTTCTAGATATAAAACCTAATACTCTGTTTGCCTTATTTCGAACATTAACGCACTGTTTTCTAGGCCGTAGGTCCGGGCTTACAAGTTCCCCTAAGTCTCTTTCACAAGTCGACCTTTCTAGGTTGATGTTGTTAAGGCTGTATACGTTGACAGTATTTGTTCTACCAATATTAAGTACGCTGCACTTGCTGGTGTTGAATTTCATTTACCATTTCTCTGACCACTCCTGCAATTTATTTAAATCCTCCTGTAGTGCATTTGCATCCCGTCCTGAATTAATCTGCCGCCCTATTTTGGTGTCATCCGCAAACTTGCTTATGTCACTGCTGATCCCAGTATCTAGATCGCTTATATAGATTATGAACAAGAGTGGGCCCAGTACTGACCCCTGGGGAACCCCACTGGTTACACAGCCCCACTCAGATTTAACACCATCTACGCTGACCCTCTGTGTTCTATCGGTGAACCACGATTTTATCCAATTTAAAACTTTCCCCTCGATACCATGAGTCTTAATTTTTCTCAGAAGCTTCACGACACCTGTACAGTACACTGGTTCCTTTGCTTCGGGCGTTAGTACAGTTGTTTATTAAGTACATCACCTGAGCCTACAGCTCGCCTGCGGTTTGTAGCCATGACCGAGTGCACAAGTAATGATGACTAGCGACAGAACATATTTCACCCCTTCTCTCCCCCACCCCGCCTCCATACAACAATAATAGTTATTAATATATAGTTCTTACCTACGGAGAGGGTCAGAGGAAGGTCAGGTGAGGTCAGTATGAGGGGTCACTGCTGGTAGGGGTCATGTCTCCCCCCCCCCCCCTTGCTCTGTTACCTGTCCGTTATTACACTGTATCAACTGAAGCTAACCTAACCTTAACCAATCAAACTTATCCTGGTAATGTTCAATTGGTTATGTTCAATTGGTAATGTTCGTTCGGTTATGTTCATCTGGCTATGTTCGTTTTGCCTTAATTACAACAATATCATTGGCAATACCATTATTAAAAAAATAATAATTTAAATAAATGACAAGTAACAACAAGAGCGGATTCAATTGTGTATCAGCTTCTAATTTACGACGATAACTCGATATACGATCACCATCACTCAGCACTGAACAATACTGGTACAGTAAGTCTTCAGAAATTAATGTGAACAATATTAATAACAATAGCAAGATAAAAATATATACTACATAATTTTATTTTTCGTGGTGTTGTTTCAGAAATAATTAAAACATTATTAATGACCTGATGATGTTGTGTTGTCAGCCCAAACCACCAGTGTTGGTATTTGATGTTTTGTCAGCCCAAACCACCACAGTGTTGAGGTGTTTAACTAAACCTGCACTATTGTTCTCTCCCACGAGGCGAACTACTGGTAAAACTGACACACGTTTACCTTAAGATGAATGAAGAACACAAACCACCACTCTCAGGTCGTAACAGTTATTAGTGCTGTAACCACCACCTGAACGACACCTAAACTACCACTCCCGCCATCACTCATGAAAACAACGACAATAATTCTCACGTTTTTAAAGTCTGATCCGGAATATTGCTGCCAAGATGGGGGTGTCGATCCTGGCCAGAAGTTCACACTCATTATTCCTCTATATATTTACTGACGAGATATATTTTTTTTCAATTTCTGCACAATTTTCACAAGGTAACCAACAAATACAACAGCCGACGAAGTCAAGTTAGATGAACCTGACAAAGTAAAAAATATACGTTCACTGAAAAACACTAATATTATGGCCGCTTAAAGAGTGTTCAGTATTGCCAATAAAAGATTTCACATTTGTCAAAGTAGAAATTCTTAACCACAACATTCCACAGCAGTTATCTAAAATAAAATCTTACTGGTGCACTAGACACACAGTCACACACACACACCCCTGAGTCTTGACACAGACACACTGATAATTACTGTCAAGAGGAGATAGAAATGAGTGAAATTATTAATGTCATATTGTGAATAGTTGCCAATTGGTGGTTTGTTTATATTCTGCCAGCGCCATCTGTTGAGGCAAAAACAAACGATAACTCAACATCTTGCTAGACTACGACGCTTACACTCCGGGGAGTTTCTATAATAACGAGACTGACGCTTGAAGTTGAGATAAAAATTATGTCATATGACTCGAGTCCAAGATGTCGTAGCAACTTACTGAAGGATAAGGTTGGTTACTTAAAGGTACTACTTGAAGGTACTACTTGAAGGTACCGTTGGGACACACTAGGGGTGGAGGTGTTGTCTTTTTGGGGTTATAGAAATACCAGGTTTACTGCACCTTGTTATATTGTGGCGATGTTGTACTGTTGTTCTACTGTTGTGATGTTTTACTGTTGTGATGATGTTGTACTGTTGTGATGATGTTGTACTGTTGTGATGTTGTACTGTTGTGATGTTGTACTGTTGTTCTACTGTTGTGATGATGTTGTACTGTTGTGATGATGTTGTACTGTTGTGATGTTGTACTGTTGTGATGTTGTACTGTTGTAATGTTGTACTGTTGTAATGTTGTACTGTTGTTCTACTGTTGTGATGTTTTACTGGTGTGATGTTGTACTGTTGTGATGATGTACTGTTGTGATGATGTACTGCTGTCATCCCACCCATACCTGTCCCTCACTGCCCCCTCCATGAAGCAACCCCACCCATTCCTGCCCCTCACTGCCTCCTCCATGAAGCAACCCCACCCATTCCTGCCCCTCACTGCCTCCTCCATGAAGCAACCCCACCCATTCCTGCCCCTCACTGCCCCCTCCATGAAGCAAACCCACCCATTTATTTTTTGCCCTAAATTTGACTAACAAAAACGTAATAATATTTATGTTAAGTTTGGTTAGTTTGTTTACACCTGATTTTCTTCCTTCTTCCTCACTGAATTTAAGCATTAATTAAACATTCCCTTAAATAACAGATCACAAAATAGTGAAAACAGAATAGCGTCTGTCTCGTTAACCTTTGCCTCTGATGCTTCGTTCAACTGTCCGCGTTCACTCCACATTGTCTTGACTATGGATGGTGTTGTCCCTCTTGGCAGCTCTTGGAAAGGTTTATTTTCAATGTTAAAACACACTGACATCAACATCATACGTTGTTTCGGTGTGTTGTTGACCCTTCCCCCCCCCCCCCCCCCCCCAGTGGTAGCTTTACGATCTAATTAGTGTTTCTCTGTTTTAAAAAAGTCGTAGATTCTGGACTACACATTAGCAATATCATTATCAATACACATCGAATATTATTATCACACCGTGGACTGTATTGTTTTATGGTGGAAGTTTATTGGTATTATTCTGTGTATTCATATGATATCCCAATAGAGGTGAACCATACCGCGTCACACCTAGACACGACGCGGCCACGGCTTAAGATTATAAAGAAAACTATACATTATTCTGGAGCGAGTTTCGTTCCTGGTGGTAGTGTGAGAACTATTTTTGGGGTAGTGTGTAATTACTCGGCGCACCCCTGACTAAATAATTAATGAAGACAGACTAAACCAACCAAACAAATAATACCTGATGTTATACCTGAGTTAACTAAAGTATACCTGTAGTTATTAGAGTAGCCAAGGAAATGTAGGTGATGTTTTGGTCCGTTTTCTCCCGTCATTAATGTTCTTTTGTTTCCCCGTTTTCTATGAGTCATCCAGTCTGTGCTTGTAGTTTGTTACTTTAAGATTCTGCAGACATAAACCTCGAGGTCATCTATGTATTAATTTAATCTGGGTTTATAGTTGCGCCTTATCTTTTGAAGTAGCTCTTGCCTGTCTGAACTTGGTGATCTGTTGATGATTGGGTAGTTGTCACCTGGCCCCTGTTTCTTCACACGACTCTCTGTGCATCTTTCTGGTTAGGTTAGATTAGGTTAGGTTAGGTTAGGTTAGGTTAGGCATAAGGATATCAGTGATAGCGGCATGTTATCAAGCACTGTTATCAAGCCAGTGTCTGTTTATTTGTAGATTGCATTGTGGTTTCTACAAGTTGTTTACAAAGTCTCTTGATATCTATGTTTACAGAGTTCCTCGAGGGATTACACCTCTAAAATATTGTTATGTACTCATGATTGTCTTCACGTCGCTGTATTCTTCATTACATCTACAGTGACATTTTCCTCAGAGCTGCAGGTGGTGTTATACATTCATTACCAGCAAGGTTAAGGTCACAACAGACGAGGTAAACATGAACCCAAAAAGTATTCGCCCTCGGAGCTTCCCCTAACTGACTGGGCATCACTACTGAGGGCTCGTCACGTGTAATACCGGTAAGGGTCATATATTTATCAGAGGTGCCCCCCCCCCCCCCCGGTGCACAGTCTAGACCAAGATAATATATTTTTAAACAATTTATGTATACAGTTGAGCGACTTTGTTTCTCGACTGTCTAGCGTCTGTTTCGAAATGCCGGGATACAACTGGTAAGCATTGTGACAGTCCTGACCAACCTACACCGCAGAATTGGCAAAAGTTGTAATTATAACTTGATGTCGCTGATTGAAGAAGTAACCTCTGCAGTATGTGCTTCGCGTGTTATGATTGCGGTGGGGGGGGGGGGGGGAGGGAGAGAAGCAGAAGGCAAGGCGAAAACTTAGACATTTGTGGTTGAAGAAAGATTTTGAAGAAGGAATAACATGTGGAAATAAGCTTATGACAGAACTGAGACAAAAGAGTGGAGCGGGTTTTAGAAACTTTTTAAGAACATCCGAATTTGAAAAGTTACTGCAAATGACTGGTTCAAAAATCTAACGTAAAGATACAGATTACAGGTATCGGGCCTCATACCCTGCAACAATGCCATTAACAGTAACATTAAGATATTAAGCACCTTGATGTATTACCTTTAAGATATCCAAACAGTCAACATCAGTCACAGTTTATGTCAATATGTGACCTTTTGTAAAATGTAGATAAAACAAAGTACTATTAATTTGTGTATGAAAACAGGTGTAGGAATTGGGAAAATCTTGCATGTGTATGACAGGATGTAGTATCACTTACAATACTCTAGAATGACGAGTAAAATTAGTTACCTATATAAGTTTCATTACTCTGTGCAATAATTAAGTCAACGAAACACAACAAAAATGTATAAACTGTACTACAAAAGGTCCTCCCAGCTCGGTGTATTCTAAACGTTTATTACAAATATTAAGAATGTAAAAGGCGGAATAAGCTTTCACATATAATAGTATATTAACGTCAAATAAAATACTTCTTTGTATAAACTATAACATACAGTATATAAAGTGAATGTGTTGAGATTTTAACCCATTAACTTCACAGTCTACATCTGACGACATTCAATATTCAATTCGCACAGAGAAGTGGTGTTAAGTACGGTAAAATACCCTTGGATTTGTATTATATACGTGATAACTTTATATTAATATATTTTATATGATTTTACAACACCTACACATGTATATGCCGCCATCTTCATTCCTATATCTGTATTCATGTGTTTAGTCTTACAAGCAGACCACCTCACGGGTCACAAGCTGGTCGACTGATCAGTGATCACTACCTGGTGGTGCCACACACCGTGAATCACGTCCACACACAGAAACTTTGTATCTGGTTTCCTATGTTCAACGGGAGACATAAAACACGTAAAATCCTGTCTCACAACTGTTTCCAAATAGTATCTCAACAAACCTGGATTGCTGCCAAATATTTGGCATACAGACTTAATTTTGTCTGTCAACAGTATACTGGAGATACAATGTTGCGGAACAGTTTCGAAACAATGTATCTTGCTCGAGACTGGTCTTTCTATCTCTCCATTGTGATACACCAAGTTGTTAAAGGTTAAAAGGGAGGAATACAGAACGCACGTGACCATGATTAAGTTAAGATCCTTGTGTGTGCGCGAGCCAGAAGATGACAAGTATGACGGAAGTGTCGGCCACTGGCCAGCCGGCAGTATACCAGGCGCCAGTAGTAGGAGAGCAAGACTTTCCTTCCACGTGAAGTGCTGTGCGTCTGTGTTGCCGGAGCACGGTGGAGAGAAGGATGTTACTTCCCGGTTTATTATGAGATGCCGGATTACCCTTGTCCACTCCCGGATCATTGGGGACTTTACTGACATTGAAAAGTGCCGCACTTCCGATATGCCGGGTTAGATAGTGTATATTTATGTTATATAATACTTTCATGTATTATCATATTTAAATCAAGAGTTATCACATCTAATAGTGTTATCATGAGCCATTGTATGCATAACATGTTACTTGGTGCTTCAGCCACGGGCAGATGTCCTCTACAAAGTAAGACCTCGTGGGAGAAACAGAGAGGTGAACTAGTCTGAGTCTTTTAAGTCAGTGGCCCTGAGTTTGGGGTCAAGTGAAGACTCATCACTGGGTACATGGTATATATAATACGAGGAGCCAAAGGTATATTAGGCGGATACAGAATATATCATAATTATGTAGCCTGTTCTGGTGATATTTATAATTAATGAAAGAGACCAAGAGGGACACCGACCAATAAAGGTTCAGAACCACTGTTTTAGATGGTGGAAGACTTGCTGTTTATGAGGGCTTAACAGCAAAGGAAGGGAAGCAGTACCCAAAACCCTCACATTGTCTGGTTAGTCCAGTACGAGCTTAAAGACTTTGGTTGGTGAAGCCTCAGTAATACACTATAACAGCAACGTCAGGTTCACAATTTGTAGTCCGCCGAGCACACACGACTGTTTGTCTGTCGTACTTGTCACTCTTGTTACGAGTTGGGGATTTAGAATATAGTTAAAAGTCTACCCAGATCCCAACTGGCAACAACAAAAAAAAACAAAGACAATCGGACTATAAAAGGGTAGACAAAGGATGCGAGTTTTTGTTGTGTATAATAAAGTACCATAAATTCCTTAACAAAATATTCAGCTTCCTATAATTTACCCTTAACCATACTTAACCTAAACATTAACAGTATATACATATTAATACAACATACGATAATTTGAAGCAAGTGGACGTGGGGGAGGCAATACAAGATTACAAATACTTAAGTGCGGAGCTGAGATGGCTGACGAGCAAGGCTGAGTATTGTAGAAGACGGTCGGTAGTCACTGTGCCGTAGGTTTAGAGGATAGGTGATCCTGTGGTCACTTCCCAGAGTGCAGTGCTCTCTCCTCGAATTGGAGCTCACAAAGAAGACTTGGAGGAAGTGACGCAACAACCAGGATATGGAGAAGGGAAACCCCGGAGTGGTAACTAAGACGAGTCATACTCGTGTCTCGTCCCTAGATGGCGTTGCTCGTGGTGCTGGGTAGGTAGATCAGGACAATTGGTGGAGGGGTTCGTAACACTCTTGTTAGTGAGTCTTACGCGAACAATTAGATGAACCTGGATTTAGTATAGATAATTTCTTTATAAGCTCCAGGACCCCTGTGTAGGCTCTTACCTCTCAAGTGACAGTCGTTTGTTGTCGTTTCCGCTGAGTAACTGTCAGGAGGTTAGTCAGTTTGTCATTATAAATATCATTGTATAACATCACTATGGTATTGGATTAATCGGTTTTGTTAATGTAAATATTGGATATGTTTTGAAAGTAGTGAGAACCAACATGAAACGAACATTATACACACTACCCCTGGGAGGTTATCTCAGGTCAACATATCCTTTAATAAGATCTACACAGATATTACTCTCTTCCTTGACATTCCAAAACCAATTCCGAAGCTCAGTATAAGTTAATCGTCTTTGCTCAGTTCATATGACGAGAGATTCTGAGAAAGTTGTGGAATATATTTCAACGTCTAAAAACAATTTCCAAAAAGGATTATCCAGAGTACTTTCATTTCTTCTTTATGTTGTAGGTTTTAGTTGTTGTCTACTTAATCAACCTGCTGTAGTAGTCACATAAATACATTATCACCAGCCACGTAACAAGTCATCTCTTAATGACACTCCGGCAAAATCACTTTACAGCTGGGGAAGTAAAAACGATCCAGTGCAGTGCCAGCCATACTGCTTCCTTGTGTACCTAACATCCCGTCAGACCGACAAGCTCGTTGGTAGTTGTGGCATAATTGAGGTGTTGGAGACAGCTGATTTTATGAAGATATTTAAGTTCAAGGAGTCAGATTTGGCATGAAACTCTTCTTCTTCTTCTTCTTCTTCTTCTTCTTCTTCTTCTTCTCCTCACACACACACCGGGACAAAATTTGTATATAAAAGTAAAATGTGTTTGACATTTAATGAAAGTCTGATTCCAATATTTCTCAGACAGACTAAACCGAGGTGGTGAACAGACTGAGCAGATGAAGCAGAAATAGTTCAGCCTGGGTTACCTCCGCTGCCACACAACACTCCACTGCCGGTCATAACACCCCGTCAACACATCACAACATATCCATACTCCCGGAGAATTACCACCTCACACCCTCCATCTTCCGGGGATGAGTTATGAGGATTATGGATGAGTTCAGGGGATGAGTTGTGTGGATTATGGATGAGTTCAGGGGATAAGTTGTAAGGATATGGATGAATTATGAGGATTATGGATGAGTTCAAGAATGAGTTATGAGGATTATGAGAATTTTTTAAGATAAATTATGAGGAACAGGAGTAACTTACAGGATGAGTAATGAGTAAGACTAACAGGTCACTGGCTACACTGACGTAATTAACGCGTATAAATGTTTTGTGCCACAGAAATTAAACAATAGACATTAGAGAAAATAATTTGGAAATATATTGGACAAAGAAATATAAGACAGAGTGTTTATGTTCAAGGAAATAGATTATTGGAATTTCGAGGGAAGGGATTTGGAGAGGGTGTGGATTTAGAATGTGTGGTGTGTGGATTTCGGGGACCTGAAAGATAATGAATTGGGTTATATTATGTTATTGAATCATGAGTGTAAGTTCTCTGTTTTGTGAGTTAAGTACGTCAACTTGTGAGAATATTGAAGATTGTGAGAATTTGTGAGTTGTATTATGTGAAGGTACACAATGGCGTTGATACATAAGTTTTCCAGAGTTCTGTTATTAACGCGGATATTTTAACAGAAGTTTATTTTTATATTACCATGACGGGTTCCATCAGAATGGTGTGTCCATCACCTAATGATTATGTTGCTTTATCTACATATAAATTTAAAGCCGTGTTATATACCAGTTCCCCACTCTGTGATCACCAGAGAGTTGTGAGTTGTGAGTTATGATGTTATGACACGTATGATACAATATTAAAGTAAGTTAGCACAGTAAGAATGTCTATATTTACCTGTGAGTGAAATTCTCAGGTGGTGGAGTAGGTGATGCGAGGTCTCTCCAAGACGCTTGTCAGTCAGCGGAACGTAAAGATATATTCCTGTGACGTGCGGCGTCTGAGTGACAGGTAACTCGAGGAGGAAAGTCACTCATATGAATGCAGACAACCGGCAACATATTTTGGAATACTGAAAAATCGAAGGTGACAGCCAGTGATGGAGGGAAATATCTCCAGAGTAAGAAGGACCTCGGGCTGACAGCGACACGTGACAGTCACAGCGAGACACTCTTACTACCACCTATTATAAAATGGGTAATTTTCCGGGGTTCAGGAAGCGAGTGGGTGACTCACTCTACGGTGTGCTGGAGGTGAGTGGGTGACTCACTCTACGGTGTGCTGGAGGTGAGTGGGTGACTCACTCTACGGTGTGCTGGAGGTGAGTGGGTGACTCACTCTACGGTGTGCTGTAGGTGAGTGGGTGACTCACTCTACGGTGTGCTGGAGGTGAGTGGGTGACTCACTCTACGGTGTGCTGGCAGCTCTATATTGGAAGGTATAAATACGGCCGCATCTATTGGGTCTTCTTTAATATAAAGTCTGTGTCGTAGAAAAATCCTAGTATTTGCACGACGAGAACTTCGAAATACAAAATATTTTTTTCTTGCAGTCGTCTCATATTCGCGATATTATCCCCCGAGGGCCGCCTCCCCTGGCAGTCGAGAACGTAAGCCAGCTCTTTATCGCAGAGCAATTCTGGAATCTCTTCATTTCACCCAAATCCCTTTTCATTCTATCCATTTATGACCTCACACGCACCTTCTCAGCTGCGCAGATAATGCCGGATTTCACGAGATCCCGTGTCCGCTACCCTTTCTGACCCTGACTTTTCCTCTCACATTTTCCTCAAATAAGTAAATATTTTTCACCCTCTGGATTATTGTGTACACTGGGGGTGTTACCTGCGCCTCGTTAGATATATAAACACTACAAGCTTTACTCTGCGCTGAAATGTTGTCTACGTGTGACTATATTTAGGAGTTACTGAAGGCGGGGAACTTGTGTGTGTGTGTGTGTGTGTGTGTGTGTGTGTGTGTGTGTGTGTGTGTGTGTGTGTGTGTGTGTGTGTGTGTGTGTGTGTGTGTCAGCGAGGCACCTTGAGAAAGACTGACACAAATAATAGCGAGAATTATTTTATGATGATGCATGACTTTGTTCATGAAATATTTCACTTTGCGGTTAAGAATAACACAACTATAAACCAATATTTCTTGTAGTTTTATTTCAATTTGTCTTTTGTTCGTTTTAAAATATAGTATTACACACTGGGTAATATAATTTAATATAACAATTGTAGGCAACAGCTTCTTAAATATCATATTTCATTTCCTGCATTTTTTTTTCTCATCAGATTCTTCGTTTGTTCGTCACGTGAGGAGGAATGTTATAATCTGTACACATCAGAAGCTGTATAATGTTACCAGTATGATATCTTGAAGCAAATCTGTCAAATTTTAACTTTAATCAGGTGTGAAAAAACTTCTTCCTTAACTCTAGTTTACCCAAGACTCCCTGAGGGTCGAGGAAGGTTCCACGGCCAAGACACTGCAGGCAAACTATCATTGTTACCGGTGGAGCTGCGTCAGTAGACCAGCCGTTGTTGACTGTGTCTGTCTAACTTTACTACGTCGACAGCATCAATGAAGACAGGAATACACTAACTTAACTACATCGGTTGTGTAGCTTGAGGCCATAACAAACCCCTGAAGCTATTGTGGTTTGGGGGTCAGGAGGTCAAAGGTGGACAAGTGAAGGATGAGACAGATAAGTGTTGACCCTCCCGTCTATATCTGTCATTTGATCATAATGAACATTTTCCCACATTCTAACCATTTTTCACAATCTATCTACCTAATCTCTCTCTCTCTCTCTCTCTCTCTCTCTCTCTCTCTCTCTCTCTCTCTCTCTCTCTCTCTCTCTCTCTCATCTGCCCTCAAATGGTTTTACATACATACATACATACATACATACATACATACATACATACATACATGCATACATACATACATACACAGTATTTTCTCAGAGACATAACAACGCAACAAAAAGACAAAGAATTAATCCCCGAAAACTTCCTTGAATTCTTTTTATCACCTTAACTTTTTTCCCTCCGTCTCGCCTCAATCTAGATGTCAGGAATTCTTTTCTCGGCCAAAACATTCTATTATCCACGGTGGTTGTGAAGAAATTGCACGGGAGCTCCCCACCATAACCTAAACCATTGCAAGACTCTGGCAACATTTTCTCTTGGGCAATAAAAAGACCTCAAACTGAAAGACCAAAGAGGGGTGGACGCCGTTAGGCCAAAGTGCACACCCTGTATTTAATCCCGGGGAGGACATACAGACACGGGGTCTTGTGTGTCATAGTGAGACCTTCTTCTCGTCCCTGTGTGAGAGAAAGGAGGAGGAGGCGAAGGAGGAGGAGGAGGAGGAGGAGGAGGAGGAGGAGGAGGAGGAGGTAGAGGAATTGGTGTGGCCAGGGGAAGCTAATGACTGAACTACTGCTACAGAGAGGAGGAGGAATGGAGGGGGAGGAGGAGGAGGAGGAGGAGAAGGAGGGGGGGGGAGGAAATACAGAATGAAGGGGGAAGAGTAGGAAGGGAAGAAGCATCAGTGTGGCCAGGGGAAGGTGAAGATTCAAATTCTGCTGTAGGGAGAAAGAGGAATGAAGGAGGAGGAATGAGGAGGGAAATGAAGGAGGAGGAATGGGGAGGGAAATAAAGAAGGATGCGGGAAATGAAGGAGGAAGAGAGAAGGGGAGAAGGGGAGGAGAAAGGGGGAAAGAGGGAAGGGTAAAGAGGTCTGGGTGTGGCCAGGGGAGGATGATAGCTGTTGCTGCATGGAAGAGGAGAGAAAAGGTGTGAGTGAAGTGAGAGGAGGATGATGATGACTCAACTGGCGCTGTATGGGGGAAGAGGAGGAGGAGGGGGAGAGAAGAGGGAGTAGGAGGAAGAGGGAGTCTAGGGGAAAGTGACTGTTCCTGGATCTTATATTCAAGGTTTTGGTGAGTGTCACGCTCCAGGTCTTCCTCTCCCCCTGTCTCTTACCCGTCGCTTTGTACCATTTTTTGTGTGTAGATAAATTGTCTGTCTCTCAAACTTTAATCAAACTAAGCATCATCCTGCATGTTCCTTGATGCTGTACCCCTCCCACGCCACGTTGGGATTAATACTCTGTGTGTGTGTGGCTGACTACATCTTCCACCTGTGTGTGTGTGGCTGACTACATCTTCCACCTGTGTGTGTGTGGCTGACTACATCTTCCACCTGTGTGTGTGTGGCTGACTACATCTTCCACCTGTGTGTGTGTCAGGTACTGCCTCTCCTGTATGATATCTCAGACTCTTCATATTGTAACAGTCAAGTAGAAATGTAGAAGACTGAGATATAAGGTTATACAAGCTGCTGTGTTCCTCTCCTCCCACCACTGCTGTCGGTGGCAGTGTTTGACTCTTGTGGGATGTAGTCACCATAATTTCTTGAGAACAACGAAAATTATAATATGTATACCAAGAATCAATTCCTTTAACGCAATTAATTAGGAAGATATTTCCAATAAGTAGTTTCCTATCATACATTAGGACGACCCTGGCAAGTAAAAAGAGTCCTCTTGATAAATTAAACTTTGTTCTTCCTTTGTTTTCTGTCGACGTCCAAACTTTCGAAATTCTATTAGGTGTTGCCTGCAAGCTTCCAGGGTTCCATCAGGATGTGTGTGTGTGGGGAGGGGGGGGGGGTCATCCCTGGCAACCTCTAGTTTTTGGTTAAAGAGCTGCTAAAGGTCAAGTTAAACTCACGCGACATATGATTTTCTTTACCTTTGACTAAGAGTTCCATGAGTGCTTTACCTCCCAAACATTCTGGGTTTATTCCCTTCATAATTTCCAGCTGAGACTCTTGGTGGTTATGCCTGGAGGAATCCTCTGTTTGCTGGAGGTCGAACAAAGGTCAAGAGCACAGCGTTGAAGGTCACTAGACTGGCTCTCCCTCGTTGCCGTTAAATTTTCACGTGCAATTCTGGCCTTGAATAGAACACTTGTAATAGATGAATTTTTCTTTTCCATTATTTCACCTGAATATTAACTACCCCCTAATGCTAACCTATAACCCCACAGGTAGCGTTTAAGGTGGTTGATCTTCAGGCAATTTAAGGTTGAGCGAATCTTCAGGTTTAAAAGTTACCAACCGTGTATTGTCTTTCTCATCCATCACACATTAATTAGTCTTTACTAAAACTGTGTGAAAACCAGAGCACAAATACCTGAGATATCCATATACCTGATTCCCCATTTTCTTCTACAAGGGCGCCATTGTGGGTTAACATGACGCACCATACTCACATAGTTTGGCTAAATCAGACTTTTATTTCCAGTTCTTGTTCACGTGATGTTACCAAGACAGCAAAGCTTCTGGAAAACCTGAAGAATAGACACATCAGCTTATTTCACCTCAAGATTAGATACCCCAGCTTATTTCAACTTAAGTTTAAGCACCCTACCACTATCTGGGGGTTAGATTAGGTTATGTTAGAGTCGGTTAAGTTGCGTTACATTAAGTTACGTTAAAGTTAGGGTGGTTAATCTTCATGTGAAATAAGCTGGGATGATTAATCTTCACGTGAAATAAGCTGGGGCGTCTCATCTTCAGGTAAAATAAACTGGGGTGTCTCATCTTCAGGTGAAATAAGCTGGGGCGTCTCATCTTCAGGTAAAATAAGCTGGGGTGTCTCATCTTCAGGTGAAATAAGCTGGGGCGTCTCATCTTCAGGTAAAATAAGCTGGGGTGTCTAATCTTCAGGTGATCCGACCTTCTACTTGATTTCCAGACCCAGAAGAAATTTTTATTTTACTTTCGTACTATTTTTTTTAGCACTGCGGTGTTGCCATCGAGTGGGTACTATTTATTTTCAGCATATCGTAAGTGTAGTCGTATATTGTTCTTGTTTTGTGTTTGTACATCGCCTTCAACTCGTCTCCAGCTGCCGCGAGAAGATCCTGTTTGTTTGTTTGCTCGTTTGTTTCTTTCTGGCCATGGGGTGTATTGTTAACACTACTACATCTTATTTTGATTTCTGTCCTTATTTTACTATTTCCTCTAATTTCTTTGTTTTCCTATTTTTCTTAATATTTTTCCTTGTTTTCTTCTTACTTTTTCCTGATTTAATATTTTCTTTTCTTTTCTAGTTTTCCTGGGTTTTTTCTCGGTAGTTTTTATTCATTCTTATTCTTTACTGTTTTTTTCCCTCATCTCTTCTTATTCTTGTTTGTGTTTCGTAATCTCCAACACTTTCTTTCCCGTTATCCTGAATTTATCTAAATTTATTTTATTATCCTTATTTTTTCGTGGTTTTTTCCTTATTATCTGTTATTTTTCCTGATGTCTTTTCAATGTTTTCTTATTTGTTCTTATTTTCCTGACATCCTTTGTTTTTTCCTCATTCCTTATTGTCTTACTGTTTGTCTGTTTTTATATTGTTCCTGATATCTTCTCTGTTTTTCTTTATTTTTTTATTTTCCTTAGCGTTTATTACGTCTCATTGATCCCTGGTCTTCCTGTGTTAGCTGCGAGGCACATGGATTCTTCCTGACAGAGCTGACAGGCGGAGCTGATGTCCACTCTCGTGCTTCTGACGATTAAAACCATAACGGACTTCTTTCTCCAAATAATCCGTTAGATGGGGGTTTCACATATAACGGAACCGCCATATAACGGACTTGTCTATCAAATAATCCGTTAGATGGGGGTTTCACATATAGCGTATCCTCGGTATAATGGACATTCATCTCTATGTAGTTCATTAGATGGAGGTTTCACATATAACGGACCCTCCACATATCGGACTTTCCTCTTTTTATAGGCCGTTAAATAGGGGGTAAGTTACTTGTGTTGTGCTCAGTGCAGGGCGACAAACTCCCCCAGCAACTTCACCTGGGGAGGGGGAAGGGGATGATTCCTCCCCAAGCTGATAAGCAGGCAAAGGATCAAGCAAGCAAGGAAGCAGTGAAGGTGACAAACAGACTAGCAAGAACAGAATCAAAACAATCGATCAAGCAAGCAGTTAAATAACCAAGGAAGAAAGCAAGCAGTCAAGCAAGCACACAGTCAAACGAGTAAGCAAGCAGTCGAGCGAGCTAGGAAGCATGCACTGTTAAAAAAATCTTGTAAAATGTACAGAAAATTCACTGGTCATAATGTTGCCAAACATTTTCTGTATAATTTACAGAGATTCTGTATATATTTTTACATAAAATATCTGTTGAATTAACAGATTGTTGGAAGTTATTGGAAGCTCCAACAACTTGTCCCTGAATACGAATTCGCAACTTTCGATTTACAGCAGGTAAAGGGACCAAGGGGACCAGGAAGAGTGTCCAAACAACTTCCGCCAGCCCGGGAATCGAACCCGTGACATCTTGCTTGCGAGGCAAGAGCTGTACCACTCCACCAGCGCCCCCCCCCCCCCCCATGTGATGATGTGGCGCTCTTTGAAATAATGTAAACAAACACAGACACACGACGAACGTGAAGCACAAACACCCGCCAACCGCATATTTAGTAATTACATATAGAAATAACAGCATTAACAGGCAATTTTACTTGCTCTTTGCATCATAAAGTGTGTATAGTATGATAAAATGTCAGATTATATTGATAATTAAACAAATTGAAACAGAGAAAGAGAGTGTCTGAAATATTTTACAGAACAAAAAAAGTAATTCAAATTACTACGTTTTCCTGGTCGGAAATACAGAAGAAACATGTAAAAAATACTGAATTTTCTAACAGTGGTCAAAACAAGAAACCAGTCAAGAAAGTAAGCAAGTAGGTAAGCAAGAAAGCAAACATCTAGGGGTATATTCCTCTCTATAATGATGATATAGTGACGATCTGTCCTCAATACTGAACATCAAAGTGATTTTCTTTCTCTTCAGTAGATGTTTTTGTCTTCGTCTTCTTTTAGGTTTCCACCAAGAAAGTCATCTGGAGAGACTGACTCATTTCACCACCTATAAAACCCGCCAGGGAGGGGAAGAAGTGGTCATGCCACAATCTTAAATTAAGTATTGATCCGCTGGGCAAGTAGAGACGATCACCCGATGACAACCATGGTGTGTGGGTGTGTGTGTGTGTGTGTGTGTGTGTGTGTGCACCTATCGACACAGGAGTTAACGAGTGTGTTAACGAGGCCATCATGTACCATAAAGTCACCTTCTGCTTTTCACATCAACATAAATATTTCCTCACAATACAAACACTTCTGTGGTCGACGATCCCAGTGGCCATGACGTCACGTGGACACAACGAGAGGCGCAGGAAATCTGAACCAGCGGCCACGGAATACAAATGCTTCGAGATGAGAGGAAATAAGCATGGGTGTGTGTCGTCACCCTAGCAATGACTTAAACCCAGGGGGAAGCGACGCCCCTCTCTCGCCTCACGGCAATATTGGATCTGAGGGGACGATGGGCGGGAGAGGGTGGAGGAGGATGATGGACAGGAGAGGGTGGAGGAGGGTGGACAGTGGAAGAGGGTGGACAGTGGTAGAGGGTGGACAGTGGTAGAGGAGGGTAGAAGGAAGAGGGTGGAAGAGGGTGGACAGTAAAGGAGGAAGAAGAGTGAAAGAACGTGGATGGGACGGGAAGGGAGAAGGAAGGGAAGACACGGCAGACGGTAAGAGAGAGAGAGAGAAAGGGGGGGGGGGTTGAAATGGAGGGGTGAGAGTTAAGTGAAAGAGGAAGAAGGGAACAAGAACAGGAAGGAAGAAGAAGGAGGGGGAAAAAAGAGGTGATAAAACACGAAAGGGAGAAGAGAAGCAAGTGGTTAGAGAGAGAGAGAGAGAGAGAGAGAGAGAGAGATGATGCGAAGGAAAAGACAGAAATTAATAATGACTTTTTCTTTAACCCCTTTTGGTCTAACTTGATCTTCTAAGTTTATGTAACAGCAATTAATCGATCAACCTCCGGTTTTTGAAGTTTATGCCTGAAAATTTAACGAACAGGTGTGCCAGTTTCCAGGTAAAGAAGATTAATGAGTTTGAGGTGATTGACGCAATAATCAATTGGTTTTCTATCAAGGTTGTCTCTCTGGCAGCTTAAAAGTGTGTGTGTGTGTGTGTGTGTGTGTGTGTGTGTGTGTGTGTGTGTGTGTGTGTGTGTGTGTGTGTGTGTACATAACATTAATCATAAAAGTATTCCTGAGACTCTTCCACCTCTAGCTAGTCTTGGGTTGTGTCTTGACAAATCTTGTAAAGATCCTGGAAACGTTAATCCTTCCCTGGACTCTGCCATCTAGAGATTGTCCGTCGCCCCACACATGAGATGATGGAAATGAACACTGTGAAAGTGTGCAATGTTCCAGATGAAGTGGCAGAGAACGGGGGAAATTCTAATTACATCAGCTGTCTCTTTGACGTGTGTGAAGCTTCAGTGTCCATCTCAGGAGCTGTGAGAATTTGGTGTAATAAATCGCAAGTGAGCAAGAAAGTTTATTTTATCATTATTAAACGTCATCATCTGTTGTCATATACCAAAGTTTGTGTTATATGTTTAGTGACCCTGGCGGTGGCTGCATCAAACGCAATAACAACTCTCGGGGTGTTTGATGCCAACAGTTGTCAGAGCATCAGTCACGTTTCTTTCTTACATCTCACACATTACTGGAAGTCTTAGCCTTGGTGATGTCTTAAGTCAGTATGGATGGCTCCACTGAGGGGACTACTGAAACAATGTAAAAAGACGGCAAATTGAGTCACTGAGAGCAGGTTTTTATCTCACTGTTGTCGAGTCATTGTAATTACTACGAATGGGGACTTTCCCTCACCCTAGTCACCTGTGTGGTTCACTGTAATCCGTAATCCTCAACCAACAGTGTATTAACAACTCGGGTCCTGCGTAAGTCTTGTGATCCAATTCTTTGATACAAGCTAGAGACGACGACCAAACTCTGTACTCAGGGAACTAACACACCAACCCGTGATAATAGATTGTATGAGACCACAAAGAATGATAGGGACAGGACACGTTATGAGGATGGAGCAGAATAAAATACCAAGAAGGATATTTGAGGGTTGAGTTCAAGGACGCAGGGTTCTGGGAAGACCAAATAAATGAGGGATACACAGCGGTGAGAGACACACACGATACTGTATGAAAAGAACCACAGTGCTGGATAGAAGTGTGTGAGATAGCGCAGAGTGGAGTGGCCGGGTTCCAGTGGTCCCAGCAGCGAGGGGCCGACATTTGGTCAGACAGTCATCGGAGACATAGATGATAGTTTAAATCCAACTTAGCCCTACTTCCGGGGAATAGAGTCAACCGCACTTAGTGTTACTCCTGTAAAAGCCACAAAGGGCAGATCTTCCCAGCTGAAAATAGACTTACCTACACACAACTGACTGTTCAATCACACCTGGTACAGTATGGTTGGCAGAGAGATGAAACAGCTAATACTCGCCCAAATTCACTATATATATATATATATATATATATATATATATATATATATATATATATATATATATATATATATATATATATATATATATATATATATATATATATATATATATATATACTGTATATATATATATATATATATTTTTTTTTATACCTGCTGCAGGCTAAGGTGAGAGGCTGTCTCCTTGGAGAAGACTCTGGCGATAATACTGATAAGAAATGTGGCAGTATTCGGTTACATTAAATAAATCTTCGAAAATAAAGGGGCGCCCATAGTTCATCCAACTGTTAATGGTTAACTAACTTTACTATTGGGGAACTGAAGGGGTCAAGTGCAGAGCCGACCACACAGCCTTCTTGTGTACTGAAAAAGGCTCAGTCTACAATGTGGCTATTCTTCGCTACATCCGCCGGCCTAACATTATCACTAGGAGCAATATAGGTATTTACTGTATATGGATTGTGACGCAGTTTTCACCCAGCTGGGAAGCGCTTAGCATAACTGAAAAAAATGAAAAGTAGATTGCATCATTGAACTCTTAGGGCGTTTTACGCTTAAGAATGTTAAGTTTAATTACATTACCGTGTATAAATTTGCTGAAGTTCTAAGTCAGTAACTTCTCAGTGTTCCGCTGTGCTAGGTATCGTCGGCCACTGCCTGCAGGAGACTACACGGTGAGGTGGTGAACTGCCAGTGTGTGCAGGTGACGCTTCACCTTGTTATGGTAGTTATCGTCAGTATACACGCACGCGCGCACGCTCACACACACACACACACACACACACACACACACTACCCTCGTGTAGGTTAAATAGGCCCAAGTCTAAAAAAAGTCCTAAATTATTCTAAAGTAACCATTAGAATTGAGGCCAATTAGAAAGAGGACCCCTTAAAATTAGGGCCATTCAGACTGGCTTCCAATCATAATTGTTAAGTTCGGTTTGGTCGGGGCCCGTTAGGACTCGTCCTCATTAGGATTGGGCCCATTAGGACGAGTGCCCATTTGACCTGTCGCTACACTCCTACACCCAGCCTGCCTGCACTCCACTCATACGCCAGAGATATTAATAATTAACATGGGAACACAGCCGCTTCTCATTACCGTAAGTGACTCGCTGACTCAACACAACAACATTGAATATTTTTGTTGTTTTACTTCATCTTTGTAAACCATCTTTAGGTTACGGTACAAAACAATCATGAGAATTACAACTAGTATACAGTGACGTGAGTAATGAGTCTTGATGATTACATATTTTTATTTTAATCGCCGACAACAGCAGTGGAATGAAAGGCATCAAATACTCCGTTGTGTTAAAGCTTCGGGTGATTTAGTGAATAGCAGTTAATGATGAAGCTGGGCCAGATGGTATGAAAAGTATAAGTATTATTTTGGTGTTCTCTCTCTCTCTCTCTCTCTCTCTCTCTCTCTATTCGAGTGTGTGTGTGTGTGTGTGTGGGTGTGTGTGTGAATTCTAACATACATACATACATACATACATACCCGGACCGTACTGAACAAACACTATTACAGGGTTACTGACCTAACTTTGTTTATATCTCAACAAGGGTGACCCAGAAGTTGGTGATTGGTGCTGGATAACTTGTGTAGTGATAACAATATTGTGAAAGGTCATGTTTGAGTGAACCTCTGGCCTGCGTTGTGTTGTTACTGTGTTGTGTTGTGTTGTGTTGTGTTGTGTTGTTACGTTGTGTTGTGTTGTTACGTTGTGTTGTTACGTTGTTTTGTGTTGTGTTGTGTTGTTACGTAGTGTTGTGCTGTGTTGTGTTGTTACGTAGTGTTGTATTGTTACTTAGTGTTGTGTTGTATTATGTTGTTACGTAGTATTGTGTGTTATTGTGTGTTGTGTTGTTACAAAGTGTTGTATTGTGTTGTGTTGTTACGTAGTGTTGCGTTGTGTTGTGGTGTTTGCCATGACAACTTAAGTTACAAAAACATCACAAATTATTTTTTTGAGATATTTACAAATTCTTCCAAAACTTTATGCTATAGATCCCTATATACCCGCACACTATAGAGGTTCTATATATTAATCTATAACTTCAAGTTCCGGCACCCGTTTGCTACCGGTCACTCGAGAATAAGACAAGCACTGTATATGTTAATTTCATAACTTATAATCAACACAGTAAATAAATCTTTAATTCAAACAAAACATATGTATTCATCCATACAATCAATGTAAAGTTGAATAATATATACAATAACCTATTTATTGGATGTTATTCAGGATAGTTTAGTTTTACCTCGTGTGAAATAGGTTCAGTTTTATCGTCGTTTTAAGATGTATTTAAGGTCTATTTTGTCGTGACATACGAGTTCTATTCATCCATTATTTTAAAGAAGTTCTGTTTTATTATCACGTTATTCAAGTTCAATTTCGTCCTTTCTCCTTATCCATATGCGTCTCATCCACCAGGCCTTCACCTCATCACCATCATCATCATCATCATCATCATCATCATCATCGTCGTCGTCGACGACTATGCCGTAAAAGGACCTCCACCACTTCTCCCTGACCGTCGTCCCCAACACACCAGATATAGTCTAACTTTCCCAGAGTCATTTAGTGTCCAACCAGACCTTTAGGACCCGGGAGAGCCGAGGTACCAACATGGGAGCGTTTGTTCTCTGTCTGGAGGCTGCATCTACGTTGGGTCTTTGAGTCTATACTGTTATAGTGCTTCTGTTTTACTGCGCCATACCTCACTCAGTTTGTTAACACCAGCACATGAAGGTCTCCCATTCAGACAACACACAGCTTTCTAATTCTCTGAGAATAATTTCTGCCATTTCATATGATTCGTTGATTTCTGTACACAGTTTGAGGTATTTTGGAAATATCTTCATTGTATTGAGAGGTTTTGCTTTTCCGTTTTATATCGCTCCCCGATAATATATGTAAGCCAGGGAGTAGATACCCAACACCCTTCTCTGAACTGAAACTCCTGTATCAAAGAAGATACCTTGTGTCGCCTGGCCTCCTTAAGAAGACCTACAGAGGGGAATCATCTGTACCAGTAGATCTGACCAGCATGTCTGAGAAAGACACAGATTTACAGCATGAAGGTGATGCAGAACTATTCTTGTGAGGATGTTAGATGTGGAGGTGGCTAGCAGTTTGGTGTTGTTCCATCATGACCCGCTTGACACAACACTCCTCATACCCAAGGATTACATTTTCCTTCAGCTACACCGGGACGTAATTATTGCTCTACCATGTGTCACACATGAACTGGGTGGGATTGGTTTTGTTGTTATTGTGTTAAAGTAAGGAGCTCTAACCTTTGAGTAGATTTTTGGATGAACCACAAAAACACAGCACTTCGATGAACCATTTCGTGTGCACGCAGCTGATATATTTCGGCTTCTGGCAGAAATAAAAATACCTGTCGAGTTCATTCACCAAACGAATTTGATAATTTCATCAGTGATTGAGGCACAACATTTCCATCCACAATATAATCTGTCGAAACTGTCTCGTCAACTGACAGTTTGTTGGGCAAACTCCTAGACTGTAGATCAATCCTCTAACTTGTGAAGAACTAAAGGTTTGTCAGTCTTGACTGGCAGACCATCAGCCGTTACCAATGCCCAATGCAGTGGTCCAAGTCGGTAGGATACCAATTTCCAAGGTTGAAAGTCGTATTATTCTAAAAGCATAAGTAATTCTGACAACACTGTACTCGACCCTCCACAACCTTCTTTTGTGTTGATCCGAGTTTCACCTATAATTATCTATGGTTACTGAACATCTTAAGACAACATATTTCTTCCACCAATCTGTTTTGCATGAACTCTTCAGAGAAAACATTTTCAGAAATCTCTACATGCAACAGGTCATCTGCAATATATTCTGGAACCCGAGCATCAGACGAGAGACACAAAAAGTCTTCTTTCTCTTGTGTTGCAAATGGATTGATGAAATATTGGAAGGAGATCGTGAACTGGTGCCCCCCAGACTCACTTTGCTTTATCTCAGATGTTCATTGCTTCAGTCTTTCCAACAACCTCGGGTGTAACTGTTGCATAATTCGCCTTTACATACCTTGTGAAAATAAGCAGAGAAGTTTGGGCTGTCACCAGTAATTCTACAGTGACTCGATATTGTAAGGCAGTTAACTGGCTGTTTTAATACAAGATCAACAGCATTTCTGGAAGGAGGCATCAGAGATCTCGACACAGAAAATCTTTTATTTCGTACAGAGGTTGAGCACCTGGAGTAACTGTGATATCTTTGCTGAAAAGTGAAGGGCACATGTTTTGAGTAAATGTCAGTAGTAGGTCGATATCGTACAGTTTGATGGTGGTGATCAATCATTCGAGATGCCTTCCTCGTGTGTGAGAGTTGGCGACCACGGCCCTCAACACTAAACGTTTTCGTGTAGTGATAAACCTCAGCAGTATACTGAATCCCAAACCGAGCTGTTTTACTAAGTTCACCGACCCTCAGCTTTCCTCTGAAGTCATAACACTACTCATATCGTTCTCTGCATAACTACTCTGCCGTAGCCTCACCCGTACGCTCACATGCTAAGCATCTGCTTTGCTTTAACAGAAAGTGAACTTGCCCCTGTTGGGTTGTTCAGAATCTGTACAGTTATCTTACTAATGGTTCAAGTATAACAGTACACTAATGGATCTCTTGTTATGTTTTTCCAGACATCACCTTTTCAATCCATTACAAATTCTAACTTCAGTAAAAACAACCCCAAGACCGGATCCTTGCACGAGTTTTCCAAGGACCCAAGCAAGAGTACACAGTGTGAAGCTCTGCCACTACCACAACCTCTTAATGCTTTGGTTACTGTCACAGTAGGTGTGTTGTCTCGACCACGAAAAGATAAAATATTACCATTGTATGTCGACTTGTTTCCTTTGTAATATTTTCCGACAATCGCAAGTCCTCCCAGTCGATTCGTTTCTCAGCTGTTGGCAAGTGTACTCACAACACTATCTTATAGAAAGCCAACCTTACCAACTGGGCACTAATGTTCCAATGTCATTTAAGCTTGATTGACATAACATCCAAAACAATTCCGAGTTCAGAAGTTGATTAAGGTTAACAGGAACACTAACTCTTGCAATTAACTCTGTCAAGTTTGGTTCCACCTTCTTTAAGAAATATGAGTTCAGTACTAGTGGCTGTAATCGAAAGTTGTTTTTTGTTTTTTGCTCCTGCCACCAGTTTGTTGTCGCTGTTATCTTTTGGAAGCCAAGGCCGAGGGTTGAGCAGTTGTCTTGTACTAGGAGGAGCTCTCTTCATTTAGGTCAACATTTTCCCATCTGAGATGAACCACTTGATTCTTATCTGTGAGTCTCTGCCACATCACAGTGTCCAAAATAGTTCACTCATTATCTCTGCACTGCCTGCAATATGGCGGACACACATCTACCAGAAAATATTGTGGTTGAGGATGGTGGCTGTGGTTACTGTAGTTGAAGATGGTGGCTGTGTTTACTGTGGTTGAGGATGGTGGCTGTGGCTACTATGGTTGAGGATGGTGGCTGTGGCTACTATGGTTGAGGATGGTGGCTGTGGCTTCTAAGGTTGAGGATGGTGGCTGTGGTTACCGTGGTGCATTTTTGAAGACTTTGGAATAAACTCGACTGACTACGATTGATGTTTCTACCTGTCTCTTGTCACCTGATGCTACCGTCACAAAGGATGCTTCAACTGCTTGTTATGTTTCTTCACCTGCCCTCAGATGTTCACTGCCTTCATTAACAGCAGTTGTGTCTCGTCTTTCCTGCCTATGAGTGTATTACCTTCTTCAGCTGTCATCACTTTTGTCTTTTCTTTCCTCTGTAGCGTCTTTTTTCTATAGTTGTTTTTGTCAAGCCTTGATCAGTTCGTCTTTTCTCATTCTTTATCCTTTTGTTGAAATCCAATTTACTTTCTTTTAGCAAAATATAGAAATAAGTAATATTTTTCTCTTACTGAGGAGTAGATTCCTGTTTTCAGTTGTTTGGTTCTGATATTTCCTGATGTATTGTACTTGTATGAGACAGGTTGTGTGGAGACTTTATCACAAACATCCTCTTACCTGTCCTTTATATCTTCAGACACCAGGATGAGGTGTTACACTTCATTCTTTTTTCCTCGCCTTCAGTCAGTGAACTTCATAACTTTAGTGTCATTTTTTCTATCAGGTGTTGTGAGTCATATGAAAGTTCTATTCTTGTCTGACCTTACGATCTTATTCACCTTCTTCGTTACAACTTGCTAACTTGAATGTTTATTTTCCCTCATTGTCTGGAAACACAAAGTGATAAAACTTTAATATTGTATGTGAGGTGACAGTGTGAGGTGGCAGTGTGAGGTGACAGTGTGAGGTGGCAGCGTGAGGTGGCAGTGTGAGGTGACAGTGTGAGGTGGCAGCGTGAGGTGACAGCGTGAGGTGACAGTGTGAGGTGACAGTGTGAGGTGGCAGCGTGAGGTGGCAATGTGAGGTGACAGTGTGAGGTGGCAGCTTGAGGTGGCAGCGTGAGGTGACAGCGTGAGGTGACAGTGTGAGGTGGCAGCGTGAGGTGACAGTGTGAGGTAACAGCGTGAGGTGGCAGTGTGAGGTGACAGTGTGAGGTGACAGTGTGAGGTGGCAGCGTGATGTGACAGTGTGAGGTGACAGTGTGAGGTGACAGTGTGAGGTGACAGTGTGAGGTGGCAGCGTGAGGTGACAGTGTGAGGTGACAGTGTGAGGTGACAGTGTGAGGTGACAGTGTGAGGTGACAGTGTGAGGTGACAGTGTGAGGTGACAGTGTGAGGTGACAGTGTGAGGTGGCAGCGTGAGGTGGCAGTGTGAGGTGACAGTGTGAGGTGGCAGCGTGAGGTGGCAGCGTGAGGTGACAGTGTGAGGTGACAGTGTGAGGTGACAGTGTGAGGTGACAGTGTGAGGTGGCAGCGTGAGGTGACAGTGTGAGGTGACAGTGTGAGGTGACAGCGTGAGGTGGCAGTGTGAGGTGACAGTGTGAGGTGGCAGCTTGAGGTGGCAGCGTGAGGTGACAGTGTGAGGTGACAGCGTGAGGTGGCAGTGTGAGGTGACAGTGTGAGGTGACAGTGTGAGGTGGCAGCGTGATGTGACAGTGTGAGGTGACAGTGTGAGGTGACAGCGTCAGGTGACAGTGTGAGGTGGCAGCGTGAGGTGGCAATGTGAGGTGACAGTGTGAGGTGGCAGCTTGAGGTGGCAGCGTGAGGTGACAGCGTGAGGTGACACCAGACCATGAGTCATGTTTGCACAACTACTGCACCTGGACCCGGGAGTAATAAGCCCCCGCCTTACACTTATTATCCCGAGAGCGTGTAAAGAAACATGTCTTCTTAATATTTTACTCCTGGTATGTGAAGACAGTTGATTAAACACCATTATGTAATTATCTAATTAAAAAGATGTGAAGATAAGATGGTTTAGATTAAGTTTGACATTATTGAACAAATACATACACTAGATGTATCTATATTCATCTGGGTGACGTCATCATGCTGTCAAGACACTGAAGTGGGTAATATTACAAAAGTAAAATACAATTACACGAATACCAGATGTCATAATATGCTAATTAAACTATACAAAAATATCATGCCTTTACATCAACATTATGACATATATTAAGGTTATCCACTATTGTTTTTGTGTACAGTTGATTGTACTCAGGGTATTGTTACACTTTGCGTCTAGTAAACAAGGGAATTTCACCCTCCTATATGATTAACTATGAAATTATGTTAGTGCCGGAATATCCCCCAGGACGAGGGAGTGTCTCAGTGTGTACCTCTATACTGCACTCGAGCAAGATGCCACCTCACTCCTCGAACCAAAATGTTTCCCTCGATATTGTGACCTTTGACCTTGTCATTCAAAACACAGCAGTCGTCCTGATACACACACACACACACCAACGAAGAAAAGTTTAATTTATAAAGACAGAATCGGGCTGTAGAGGTGGTTGTCACTCGTCTTCTCTCTCCCCAACACCTCTGACAACTGCTGTAATGATCTCACTCACGGCGATGACTTATGACTTCTATCACTAACCTCTTAAGAACTATAAAATAATAATAATAATGAAAATAATATTGAAAATAATAATAATAATAATAATAATAAAAATAATAATAATATTAATATTAATAGTAATAATAATAATAATAATAATAATAATAATAATAATAATAATAATAATAATAGCAAAACAACAATAATAACAACAATAAAAACGACAACAACAAAACAACAACAGTGTAACAGTGTCATGTTTTGAGAGTATATTGTGTCGTGTTTCATACAAAATATGTACCAGAATTCGGCTTAGTCAAAATTCCCGCCAAAATGCCACTGTAGCGAAGCACACCCCAAGCTGCGCCGGGTATATTAAGTGCCTGCATGTGTGCCTACACCCTAGCCAATCACTGTGACCTGTAAGTGTGACGTCAAAGGCATAGCTGAGCTAATTGGGTGAGGCCTGGGAGTTTCGTATCCAGCAACAAGTGAGCTCGATTTTCTAACTGAGAGAGTCTGTGTTTGGGAGTAGTAATGTTTTTTTTTTGTTTTTTTTTACGGGGATTAACCCACCCGGACACAGGTCACTGACCCACACCAGGGCCTGGGAGGCGAAAATATAATAATAATAATAATAATAATAATAATAATAATAATAATAATAATAATAATAATAATAATAATAATAATAATAATGATAATAATTATAATAATAACAATAATAATAATAATAATAATAATAATAATAATAATAAAATTAATAACGAAAAAATAAATCATGAGTGAGAAACGATATACATTATGTATGTTGTGTTGTCAAAGTAAGAGAAACAATTGAGACCCTGCAATTGTGTGTGAATGAGGCAGAAAGTCAGATGAGCAACCTGGGACTTGGTCACAGTTTTTGTGATGCCATATGGCAGCAGGGTCCACCATTAGACAACACATTATGCTTCCAATATCTTCCCAGGCGGTAGTACCTCCCTGTTTGGTAGCTGCCTACTACTTACTGCCTACCAAGACGTGTGTGTGTGTGTGTGTGTGTGTGTTTGTGTGGGTCGGTGGCTTCAGCATGGCGAAATATACAGTTAAGAAAGTGTACCCTGTGGTAAACTCCCTTTATTTACGTAATGTTATATTGTGAAGCTCGGCATGAGTGTAGGTTACTGCTTTGATAGGTCATTGTCAATCCTAATATACAGTGTTCAATACATACAATAACCGGTAATCAGTGTCATAATTCATCCCTCCCGTTATTGAATAAAGTTGATTTAAATAAAGTGAAAATACCCTATTGAGTGATGTATAACCAAGAGAACATTGAGTATGAGCCTGGCGTTATATAGGCCGTAGTGACCGTAAGCCTCCTCCATACACGGCTCGCCTCCCTACCTACCCTCAGTGTGGGGGCTGACCACAAGGGGGACTAACTACTTTGCCCTCTCACAGTCCTTCCAACTCTTTGTGTACGAACCTCTTTCCTGCATGGCAGTGAACAGTGACATTACCGATATGAATCTGACCTATATACATTTATAGTTGTTAATGAATATGATGTATTTCTTTGTGTGTGAACCTCTGTCCTGCGTGACAGTGAGAAGTGATACCACCCTCAGTGTCAAGACCTGACTGAATTACTCAGAATAAGCAAACTGTACTACAAGCTCTGCCAATAAATTTGTTAAACTAAAAAAACCTCCTCCTTCACCACCTTCTCTCTCCAATAGAAAAGAGAATTAAGAGAAAGAAAAGAGAATTAGAGAATTATTGTAAAATAGAGAAATAAAGAAATAGTAAGTAAAGAGAAAATAAAAGCGACAGATATACCTCACTTGTTACAACAGAAACATCAACAACAACGACAACAGCGACAATAACAACAACGAAACAACAACAGCAACAAAAAACAACAGTAATAACAGCAAAGACAACAACAACAACAACAATACCACAATATGCATTACCCCAGGACCACATCCACACACAACAAAACACAAGCCACCGATCATAATATAAATTACTGAACAGAGAACAGACAAAAAGAAACTACCGGAGTTGTTTATCTTCAAGAGTATTTACACACTGAGGGATGGTGTTAAGGTGGACCAAGGTGATAGAAGGACCTTGAGAAACAGTGTTAAGTGTTCCCCTGTGTATGTGGGTTACACCTTACTTATGTTATTGTGATTTGATTTTATTTATTTGTATTTAGAAAGAATCTTGCAGCTATTGTTTTTATTATTGCTTTCCTCATCGTCATCATCACTAGTTATTATTATTATTATTATTATTATTATTATTATTATTATTATTATTATTATTATTATTATTGCCATTTGGTGTTGTGTGGTGGGAGTGTTGAATGGTGTGAGATATATGATATAGTAAAGATAGTGCTGAGAGAGAGAGAGAGAGAGAGAGAGAGAGAGAGAGAGAGAGAGTGTGTGTGTGTGTGTGTGTGGACAGAAGTACGCCTGTAGTCACGACACTCTCTGCCTGTTGTCGTAAATCACTCCGCGTTTCCCTCCGTCCCCTGTACATCTCCCCTCACTCATTACCTCTGCCTTCCTCTCCTTCATCCTATCACACAAGAAAAATAAACACCTTTAACCTATAGCTCTTTTTCTCATGGCTGTTCCAAACATTACTGTCACCTTAAAAACAAATACACCTTCGTTTAGAGGAAGAAAAATATAATTAGTACCTGTAATCGGGAGACGTCAGGTAGGTATACGTGCAATTTAGTAAAGAATGTCAGGTAATATTTCAATTTTCTTCATCCTCCTGTTACTCCTACCAACTCGTTACTATTCCTCGCCATCCTCCACCTCCTCTTTACCATTCCTCACCATCCTACTCCCCATTCTTCCTCCCCCTACACCTATCCCCTAAAAAATCCTGTATTCACCTCAACAAATGCACACAAACTTTTACCTACTCTTCCTGACTGGAAATTTGTGTCACTCTATATACAAATGTTAAACAAAAATAAATAGAAAATATATATAAAATGTGGTTAAATTTCTCTCTCCATTCAACCTCTTTGTATTTTGTCTCACACGGGTATCTCACTCAACTGCCTCAGAGTAAGGGAGCCATGCCGACGTGTGCAACCTCGTCAGTATAGAGACTAATACTCCCTTATTTTTGTCATTTCCCCCTCAAAACACATTCTCTCAGTATTACAATTTCTCCCTCAGTATAACAATATTTTCCTCAGTATTACAATATTTCCCTCACTATTACAATATTTCCCTCAGTATCACTATATTTCCCTCAGTATCACTATATTTCCCTCAGTATCACTATATTTCCCTCAGTATCACTATATTATCCTCAGTATCACTATATTTCCCTCAGTATCACTATATTTCCCTCAGTATCACTATATTATCCTCAGTATCACTATATTATCCTCAGTATCACTATATTATCCTCAGTATCACTATATTATCCTCAGTATAGCAATGTTTCACCGTCTGGTTCCTTCGCTCTAGTACCATACTTCCTTGTAACACTTATGGTAATTTGCATAAATTTGTCTTAATATAATTGTGTACTTATGTCACCTCACACAAAAAAATAAAATAATTAAATAAATAAAAATAACTTTGTCCGCTCACAGTGCTTCATTCTCTGCCACCATGACGCCTCTACCTGCCACTCTCACCAACAACTACCACCATCAAGACACACATTCAACAGCCATTGTGGTGGGCAAAAGACACCCTTACTGTATCTCATCTCCAGTGTTAGATTAATCATTCGTCCCTTTCTCCAGCCTGACACACTCACTCCCTGGTTCACCTACACAGAATAACGCAAATGCTTAGGTTGATTGATACGTTTATTGAGATACAAAAAACATTAATACATCTCAATTCCTGCAGTTTACTGGGTGGTGGAGGGGGGCATCATGGTGGGTGGTTGTGGGGAAAATGAACCAAGGTAGGTAGTTGTGAGAGACGGATATAAACACACACAAAGAGAGAAACTGTAGAACTATGAAGGGAAGAACAAAATAAGATTAACACTCAAGGACTCAGTGAAGTGAGATGGAAGGAAGGGAGACGAAGGAGGAACTTTATGGACGAGGAATAGCGGATTATATTCTCAGGATTTAGAGGACAGTAAAGGAGGAGTTGAAGTCATCCTCGAGATAGAATCAGGCTAGTGTGTGTGTGTGTGTGTGTGTGCATTGGGGTTGACAGGAGATCCAGTGAGCTTTGTGACAGTGCAGGAGGAAGTTGTTGAGGTGCAAGAGATACTATAGGTTGTGATGTAGACAGACAGTTAGACAGAGAATGGACAGCAGGACAGAAAGAGAGACAGAAGGACAGAAAAAAAGACAGACAAACAGAGACACAGAGAGAGTTTTTACCTTAGAAAACTGAGATTCGTTTGGTGGCTGAAGGAGAGAATGAAAAGAATACTGACGGCCACGGATTAGAGGAGTGAAGTGAACAGTTGCCGGAGTCCTTTTGATGGAAGCAAGTGATTATGACAAACACACAGCACACAAACAAACACACGACACACAAACACAACAAACAAAAACACATTAGAGAAACAAACACACAGGAAATATCATCAATAGAAGCCAAAAAATACAGGACTTTACTTGATTAATTAAACCAAAGTTTTTCAAGGTACAGCAACGTTGTTAAGCAGCGCTACACAAACCAGGGAAATGTTAGAGATTTAATTTCATTGAATGAGAGAGAGAGAGAGAGAGAGAGAGAGAGTGTGTGTGTGTGTGTGTGTGTGTGTGTGTGTGTGTAACATGATGGCGAACGTGGAAGAAGAGGAATAATGTGGACGGAAAATAAGAGTAGAAAGAGCTAAGAAATCGACGGAAAAAGGATTGATGAAGATAAAAATTTACGTAATAGGATTAGATGAACAGGCAAGGGAGAAGAGACTTAATCTAGACAAAGGTGAAGGTTAACGACGTATGGGTGATGTGACGACCGAGGAAAACAAAATTAATGACGAACTGAACGATTGTAACTTAGATCTGACTGAAAGAGAGACACATACTTATTACACGACTTATGACACCAGCCTTATGATGTAGGAACCTGAGCTGGAGTCTGAGGTAGAGGTAGAGAATGACGATAAAGGCGGCGAAGAGTGGGATCAAGGAGGTCATTATGGAGCTGAAACACAAAACTAACAGAACCTCGGCGTGGGACGGTGAGGTAAACGGAGATGAGACCTGGACTCTCCGGAGGTAAGGAAGTAGAACAGATTGGGTTTAAAAGTTAATTGCACTAACTTAGAGAAGCGACGGTTGAGTGGATACAACTCTCGTCTTCTCTTTTTTGGGGTTGTTGGGTCCCCTAGTTCACCCAGCTATAAGTGGGCGCCAAACTTTACAAGCGGGCCAAGCTGTTGAATGCACTGCCTCCTTGTGTACCGAAGGATTAGTACGCAAAAGACTGGATCCAAACTGCATATAACTGGCGCTGAGGTGTATAGGACCACTTTCAATTATTCACACACGCTGACCAAGAAACATGTGAGTAACCATTATGATTGTGGTTTATTGATTAGGAAGAAAGACTTTACAATAATGTGATATAAAAAAACAGTTTGTACTAACACTATTAGTGTGGTGCACACGGGGCGTCATCTTCTCCCATGTGTTAGATAAAGAAGTTTCAAGGTTCCTCCACTCGGGCGACAGAGTTAATATAAATGGTGTTTTCTCCTTGTTTATGACATAATGTTGGCATTAATCGCGATAGAATTACAGTCTAAAACACAATAGAGGCAGGACAGGAAACAAGCAAAAGGTGTAATTGGAACTGATCTTAACCAAACCTGTTTCCTCAGCCCATATCCCAGAAACGGTGTTTTGAACTAAAAAGTCTTATTTTCAAGATATAGAAGTTTAACTGCAGCAGCAACAATAGGATAAAAATTATTAATGGCAACAATCACATAATGTATGATTAACGGCAGCAGTACGACGAAAATTATTAATGGCAACAATCACCTTATGTGTGATTAATATGAGTAATTCGTTGATAGTTGGCCAGCTAGTTCACCCGATCAAACCCTCTTTACATTTTGATCTGCGACACTGTCAAAAATTAATCTTTTTACCACCAATGTCAGCTGTTAGAAAAGTGCAGTATGATACGACATGTATGGCGCCAGAAAGGAAAGTACACCTATGTCGTTTTCCCCAATGCCCTCCTATGGTAACTGGAACGATGTCATACATGTGTGACGTCTTAAGAACGATTACCCACCTAGGACAGAGTTAACACCTGCATCGTGAATGTGTTAAAACTGTACAGAAGAGACATGAAATTGTCTTCTTTAAGAGGGCCTTCATGGATAACCGAACATATGGGAAAAATGTGCTTTGAGAAAAGAGAGAACCTACTGTATAATAAATATTGATCTGAAAATAAAACAATCACTGAAAGTAAAGCAAAATGGTAAGATGTGTTAAGCTGTTGTGTAACCCGAAGATAGCGAGTTGAAATACAGAGTGATTGAAGTCATCACCTGCGGTGTTCGCCTGTTTAGTTGAAGTGATTTGTTGTGAAACCAGAGTGAGTGATAAAATAACACTGCATCAAGTGGACGAGTTAGTTAAGAACTATACTTCAGGATATTGTCAACTCACCTCACAAGCCACAGGTATGATACCCAACCTTAGTTACTCACTCAACGAAAACCAACCGAGACAAGAGAGCAGTTTGGGGCAGACTGAACCAAGTCCAGACCCGAGGGCTGAACACACGGTCTGTTAGAGAGTTGTTCACTCACACCAGTAGACGACTGCCAGGATATCGTACACTTAACATGAGAGTGGACCAGTTATCACCAAGATGGAGTACTATATCCAGTTAATTGAAGGCTGGAGCCGAAGTTAATGTGATATCAATACTGAGGTGATCACTGCACACAACAGCTGAGGATCTGAAACTGTTTTTGTTGTGTAGGATAACGTCTCTCCCCTCTGCATAGTGTTATAATGCAGAGTCTTACATACCTCTTACCTTTAAATTAGCTCATAATTATGTAATATGGGATTATTATTATTTTCTTTGGGTGTAATTTATATTTCCTAAAATATTTATTGACGCTAAGTTTTTTTTCTCTTTTTTTTTGCCGTCTGGTGTATCTAAGTGTATTGTAAGCTAATTATTACTAGATTTTCTTATTTGATTTCAAGAAAATATAAAATTATTCCTAACATTAAATACAACTACAGACAGGTTAATATTTACTGAAGGTAATGTTCATGGTACTTGGTGTGAGGTTGTCATGTACTGTACGAGTCATCATGTTCTACACACACACACACACACACACACACACACACACACACACACACACACACTGCAATATATTCACGACAACTGTTTTATTATTAAACATTTAATTTAGTTTCAGTTTTACATGTACTATATTTTTTGAGGAATTATATTGGTGTAGTCAATTAATGTACAAGACTTTACTGGTTAAGTTCGCATGACAAATATGATTAAGGAAACGGGATTTTTTCTGGTGTTTGAATATTGAAATTGAAATTTTGTAATTCTCTTCACAACGTTTTATATGATTTTGTTATGAAGAATAATTTATTTTCACATTTCATTTGAACAATGACAGAGTGAATACATGTTTAAACTTTATTGAAATAATATTTAGTTATGGATGGTACCGTAGATTGATAACTATATTTTACTTTACAGTAGAATGATTCTATTCCTTTTTTATTCTCCAATGTTTCCAGAACATCAATCCACTATCATTAAATAATTTTTTTGAGGGACAAATTTCCTCTGTTGAACATCAGAACTCTGTACAGCGGGACAGTTAATTACCTTGTACATGAACTGGACAAGGTGAATGAATTAAAATTTTAATGAAATTCACATATTTAAAAAAGTACATTTTCAAGAATACAACGAAAGTAATTAAAAAAATAAGCAAAACAAAGTAAGCAAAACAAAAAAAATGTGCTAAAACATTAAATATTTCAGAATTCTTAATCACCGTTTTCACATGATTTACGGCAATGATCTGTTGTATAGGAGGCCACTACTTACATACGGGAGCACCATTGATACTGTGTGTGTGTGTGTGTGTGTGTGTGTGTGTGTGTGTGTGTGTGTGTGGGTGTGTGTGTGTGTGTGTGTGTGTGGGTGTGTGTGTGTGTGGGTGTTGTGTGTGTGTGTGTGTGGGTGTTGTGTGTGTGTGTGTGTGGGTGTTGTGTGTGTGTGTGTGTGTGTGTGTGTGTGTGTGTGTGTGTGTGTGTGTTTGTGTGTGTGTGTGTGTGTGTGTGTGTGTGAACTATTTCCTGAATACTTCGTTGTTTCTCAGGAATCTCTTATTTAAGACTACTGAAGCGGATAGACTCCACCTGGTTTCTTACAATTTGCGCTTAATTATTTCACTTTTTGTACCTTCCTTGTAACCAATTTCTTCCTTAGAAAGCACAACCTTTCAACTTCTTATAAGTTAGGCGGATCCCCTTCAGTGCCGTCACACTGAAGCACAGGCACGGCAACGTTATCACCCACGTCAATAGGTGGCAGTGATGTGCTCGTATAGGAACAGCTTCCTCCAAGCCTGCCGCATGGCCCCCTCCCGTACTTCCTCTCCTGTACGCACTGTATAACAGAATGAAAATTCTCCTTGTTACCATCTGAACTCTACTGGGCAGGCGTTGGTTCTGTAATTACTAACTCAGGAACATTTTCTACCACAACAGTTGTTGATCTCTCTGTTACTATAAAGGCTGGTTCATCTTGTGTAGATCTTGGCCTCTTGAAATAATTACAATGCAGCTTTGATGTGTTGGATGGGCGTGCTCTGGCCATGGTGACAGCTCGTGTATCACCTATCTTGGATTTCAGCAAATAGATGCCATGAAATGTATTCAAATATTAAAGATCGTGTAATATAAAACGCTGACTGCCATCATTCACAGTTTTCATATTAACAAGATCCGCTTGTCCACTTTTACGCAGGTTAGTTACAGACCGCGGAGGAACGACGACTCCCGGAGCAGTTTCCTGCCAGAGACTCTCAGTGCATCTCTCACAAGACGTATTGTTGAATAAGACAACGTGGGATAATGTCACACATTTCCGACAATTTTGTCTGGGTTTATTTTCATCTCCATGATCTGTTTCAGTGAATAATTCATGAATTATGATCACTACAGTATCCGCGGTCTCCATGTATCTGTCACTAACAACTTTATCCACTTCACCAAGAGTAACAAAAGCAAACTTTGTGTTACGTTCTGAAACCTCGATAACACTCCGTTCATACTACTGTACAGATCATTACATCCACCTACTTAACTATCACTACACACAACAATAACTTATCACAAAGATGTACAGTGAAGACTCATGGAGTGGCGGCATCGTTTGGAACCGACTCTGGTATTTAATCCCTACTTCAGGTTAGGTCTGGTCAGGTTTGCACTCCCCTCCCTACAAACATCTTTGTAAAAATTGGCCACTCCAAGTTCTCGGCAGTCTGATTGTTCAAAAACACGAGCTGAGTCATATATATATATATATATATATATATATATATATACATATATATATATATATATATATATATATATATATATATATATATATATATATATATATATATATATATGTTCTTGTTTCCTGTGTGGTAACCAGCATATACTGTACATGGATCACGCGTACTAACAGTGATTTATTTGCACGCACACACACACACACACACACACACACATATTAACACCATCTGTGAGGGAATTACTACACCACGTGATACCCCTCATAACACCATCTGTGAGGGAATTACTACACCACGTGATGCCCCTCATAACACCATATGTGAGCAAATTACTACACCACGTGATGCCCCTCATAACACCATCTGTGAGGAAATTACTACACCACATCAGGTCCCTCATAACACCATCTGTGAGGGAATTACTACACCACGTCAGGTCCCTCATAACACCATATGTGAGGGAACTACTACACCACGTGAGGTCCCTCCTAACACCATCTGGGAGGGAGTTACTACACTACGTGTTTTCTGTTCAACACCTATATTAATCTGTATGTTCACTGTATGTTCCTTTACCTTTCTTTAATGAAGGCTTTTGTTAAACCACCAATGTATGTAATAAGTCATTTATGTCCAATGTATATTTTCAGCCTTCGGGCTGCAGAACTTTTTCAATAAACCGTTTATTATTATTAGTATTATATATATATATATATATATATATATATATATATATATATATATATATATATATATATATATATATATATATATATATATATATATATATATATATATATTACAAATGTCCATAGTTGTTATAGTTGTTGTAAACGTCTCCTGACCGACACATATTTTCCTGAGGTGCTTCAAACATTCTTTATTAAAACAACTTCCATTCTTCAAGGGTTCAGGTTTCATCCCCAGGAGCACGATATTTCCTGGTGAGACAAACATCCTAACGTTGTGTGAAACGTCCTCAGCTGCTGTAGAACTTAACATCATGGGTCCGCACGCTGTGAAGAGCTTCGTTATTATTTTTAGCTTTATCCGTGAAGTATTCATACTTCTGAATCATATTTCATGAGTCTTTTGTACCAACGAGTAATTTTTCGTCTTCTCATTAGACTTGTATAATTTGTTTCAGGAATGTTATTAAGATTTTGTCACTGTGCAGTCACTTAAAAAGTCTGTGTCTCGTTCCTGATGAATCAGTACCAAAACTAAATGAGATAACACAACGCCACCTGTGTTGAGATCCTGAACTACATACACAATTGACCTGTGAACATTCTTGGTTATAATGTCCCTAACCTGAGGATGTTATACACAGGTCCTCTATAACATTCCGTTCTGAATGCAATAACAAAAAATAAGAGCAAAAACAATTACTCCTCGCTTTCTCTTTCATTAGTATTATCTCTCTGTCTCTCTCTCTCGGTGAAGATGGTAGATTATTGAAGGTCTCAGGGAGGAACATCATTCTTAATACATACAGTATATAAACAATGCCCTTCATCATTATAACAACAGAGACATATCAATATACTTAACCTGGGCGTCAATGATATGTTTATACGTGAATCTGTATTACATTAAATAAATATGATGTAACTAATACAAAGACGGTTATTTCTCAACTGAAAGGCGAGATACAAAAAACAAATACTAAAATACGACCCAAGTAACATGTTATCGTCCACTACCAGCCAGCGGCGGGGAGGTACGGAACTGCTTCACTCTCTGTGTGGTGGTCTATACCCACACACGAATGGTAGACGCGGAAGCTAGGAGCAGTACACACAGCTCGTCCCAAACGAGGAGACGAATGGATACCCAAACTAGCGACCCGGCTCGACATGTCGCCACCAGCCTCGGTGTAGTGATAATAAATGCGTCCGGTGGTGTTATAATCAGGGGGAAATCTCTCAAAATTGACGACTTTGCCGCAACTGTGAAAAACAAATTAAAATTGGTACAGGTGTTTGGCTCTCAAGGGCAAAGGTTTCATGGTCAAGGTCAGTCAGGGTATTAAGGTCAGATGGTATAAACAGCCCTAAAACTACTCCCCGAAGGTCTGAAAGGCTGGTTTTGGTGGCAAAATGATCTTTGTAATAAAGCAGAGCTACATTCGAAGGCACTTGCAGCCCACCAGGTCACCTGGTCATACATACGGGGTCATAAGGTCAATCACGTGACCGTCAGGTCTGCTTACTCTCGGAAGGACATTGTGCTGGAGGAAAGGTCACAGCGTCTTAGCTCCCACTGATAGATTGTCAGTAATGACAAGTGCTACTTGTGAACAGGGCTGTGCCCTTCTGAGGGCCGAGTTGGAGAGGGCCGAGGAAGATATCCTTAAAATAAAAGAAGAGATAGCAAGGATGAAGGAAGAAACGAGGCAAGGAAAGCCGGCGAATGATGAAAACTCAGGCGAATGGAAGGTTGTGAGGAGAGGGACAACCAAACTAGTAGTGAAAAACACACCAAGGATACGACAACAACGACAACAGCAGCTAACTGTACCAACGCTTTCAGTCCCTTGATAAATGAATTGGAAGTTAGTATAGTCAGGGACAAGGCTGACAAGGAAGGTAAGAAAATCTTGATTGTTGGTGACTCACAGGTACGGTACATGGACAGAGCTTATTGGGGTAAAGATGAAAATGGGATGAGGGTGTGTTTGCCAGCTGGGGTGGGGGATATAGTTGACAGGATGGACAATATCTTGTCTGGTAATGGGAACAAACCCATTATCTGCCTTAGTGCAGGAGGCAATGATATTGGCCAGTGTAGGAGTGAGGAGCTTCTTGATAAGTCAAGACAGCTATAGAACGTGTTAGGTCTAAGGGAGGGATCCCTATCATATGTGGTGTCCTGCCTAGAAGGAGAGTTGGTAGTGAATGGTTGTCAAGGGCAGTTGGTGTTAACGACCGTCTTGACAGATATTGCAAGTCAATATCAGTCCCATTCATTAACAACTGGGACAACTTCTATGGCAGAAGGGACCTTTATGCTAGGGATGGGGTGCATCTGTCTAGGAGTAGCAACCCTGGCTGGGACTCTCGAAAGGGCAGTCCAAGAGATGGCGAAGTCTTTAAACTGCTAGGGGAACATGTGAGCACGGAGGTGGAGGAGACTGCAGTGGGAGCGGGTAAACAAAGTGAAAGGTTACAGGGAAATAGTGTTAGGAATGACGACAAAACTAAATTAGACAGCGAGTTAAAACCTAACTTAAATGTCTACTACATGAACAGTAGAAGTATGAGAAACAAAATGGATGATATTCGGGCCTTGGTATGTACCGAAAAAATCGATATAATAGCATTCACTGAAACATGGATCAACCTAGACTCACGTGAGTTACCTGTCGAATACCAAGTTGCAGGTTACAAATTATTCCATACCGATAGGCAGATTAGGAAAGGAGGCGGAGTAGCAATCTATGTCAGGGATAATCCGAGGTGTGAAATAAATAAGGAAATAAAAACTGAGCGGAATACAGAAACAATTTGGATATAATTAATCGACAGTAGGGATAAATTAATCACAGGAGTAATATATAGACCCCCCAATCTTGATAGAGTTTATGAGCAACTTATCTGGGATGAAATGCACAGGGCTTCCAAACACAACAAAGTCTGTATAGTAGGTGACTTTAACCTTGGCCAAATAGATTGGATTGACCTTAAGGGTAACTCAGAATCAGAGGATTTTCTTAAAACGATCCAGGACTGTTCCCTAAGTCAACATATAACAAAACCCATCCGGGGTAATAATATACTCGATTTAGTTCTGTCGAACAGGGAAAACCTCATTAGTAATGTCGAGGTAGGGAACGAACTTGCAAACAGTGATTACAAAGAAATTAGATTCCAGTTAGATTTTCAGGGCAACTGTAAGAAAAATTCCACTAAAGTCCCAGATTTCAGAAGGGCAAACTTTGATAGTTTGAAGAGGCGGTTGAGAGAAGGGGCATCACGCTTGGGGGTGAACTACATGGACCTGACGGTTGAAACGGACCTCATAATGAGATCTGAGGTTGCCGAGTTCCATGACAATTTAAATAATGAGTTACTTAATGCACAAAGGCAGAACATACCATACAAAAAACTCAGATCAAACAACAATGACCCTAAATGGATAAATAATTACTTAAAGAACATTAGTGGTCAAAGGAAGGCTGTAGGTAGGAGGATAAATCGTGGCGAAATTTACCTCCGGGATTATTATAAGGTATTGGCAAAGAGGAATAATGAGCTGAGGATAGCAAGGGAGGCGAAGACAAACCCCAAGAGATTCTATCAAATGTATCAAACTAAAACACGAGAAAAGATTGGGCCAATACAGTCAGATACCTGGGAGCTAACTGATAACGACGGAGAAATGAGCAATAATCTGAATAAATATTTTTCAACAGTTTTCACCACCGAAAATTTAAACATGATACCCGAGGCACCGGCTCTATTCAGAGATAGTGAAGAAAACAAATTAAGCGAGATAGTAGTGACTAGTAACGATGTTAGTAAGCAAATAGACAAACTAAAGCCTAATAAGTCACCTGGTCCCGATGAGATATTTGCTAGAGTATTAAAGGAATGTAAGGAAGAGCTTAGTATGCCCTTAGCAAAGTTTTTTAACATGTCCTTAAAAACAGGTGTAGTACCAGAATCCTGGAGGATAGCGAATGTAATACCGATTTTCAAGACGGGGGATAGATCACTTTCCTCTAACTACAGTCCAATCAGTCTAACATCAATTGTAGGCAAATTATTGGAAGCAATCATTTCAAACTCTATTCGAAACCACCTGGAAAAGCACAAGTTGATCAATGATTCCCAACATTGCTCCACAAGCAGGCGTTCTGGTCTGACTACTTTATGAACATTTTTTTCAGCTCCTTTCAACAGTTTCGAAACGGGTTGCGTTTAATACGGGTAAACCTCGCACTCTCCCAATGACTTCCTTCCTTGGCCTATACTGTCACTCACAATTCAGAAACAAGGTATTTGTCCTTTTTCTCAGCAGTTTTGGACTCTCCGACAGTTAAGAATGAGTCACCCACCATGAAGCATAACTGGCCTCATTCTTGTCCAAACAATTCACAAAAGAAGGTTTGTTTGCCCATTGATTATACAGAAAAATGTCTTTAAGATGGGAGCGATACATACTATCGATTACACTGAAAAATTACTTTTGCATATTGCGATACTCTCAGGACCCGATATTTAGTGATCACAAGAAACACTGGAAAACGTGTCAGTTCAAAGAGGAGGCGTGATGCTGGAATAGAAAATGACTTGGAAGGTCATGTAATAATGGCGTAAAGGAATTCAAAATTCCGGAAGTTGGATGAGCTAATGATATACACAAGTCACTATCCAGAAAATCACTGGATCCAAAAAATTTCCCGAGTAACTTTACACAGTAAACGTGATCCCGATCTTCATCACGGGAGGTAACGGCGGCTTACTCAGTAAGACTCGAGCAAATACAAAAACAACGACATCTTATATATAAAACTGACTTGGACTTACCTGAAGTGTGATGTGTTGTGGTGTGTTATGGTCCCTTGAGAAGCTGTTAACTTTCACCTACCTGGAAAAGGAAAATCAGATTAACCTTCCATCTTCACTCCTATAATTTTATTTTCATAAAGGTTAAGGAGAAAGTCGCCAGTTATATCGGCTTACATATTGACAGGATCTGAAGGATGTGTTCATTCTAACGTAAACAAGCTTATTATGTGGGAAAAGGATTAAATAATGACTATGAACCAACAGTAATTCGTATCTTTAGAAGTGTTCTATTGGAACGCCAACAGTTTGTGGGGCTACGACATTGGAGACATATTCCAACCAAACCAAATCAGTAAATATTATGAAAAATCATTAAGTTTGGTTCAGTTGATTCTCATTGTCTGCCAATATTAGTGGTGAAGACCTTCAGCCTGCCTGAGGGAGCTTTGATGACAGGATCATGAAGGTAAACAGCTTATATCTGATGTGCAATTATTTTTTTAATTTTAGTGTACAATATTTCTTCTCTCATTTCACCAGCTGACAATATAAACAAAAGAAGGGAGAGAGGGAATTGCAGTTTCACAAAAATTGAAATTATTCAAATTCCTACTTGGTGTATCATTTCTAATTAAGATATTGTTTCACTCATATTTAACTTTTTTACCTATTGCAAGGGAACATTTACATGCCTTTATTTATGTTTCACTGAAAGCAGGTGAACCGAGACGCCATATTGTAAACACACTGGCAGCAATTATGCATATTTCTCATTCAACTATAACAATATGTCTATACTGTATATTCCGCCAGGTAAGGCCTGGCTAAATGTTAATTGTGTTGTATCGTGTAGTGATTGGTAAGAGTTTTTAGTGAAGGGGAATAATGTAATGTTATATAGGTTTAGCAGTTGGTTGTGTTATGGGTTGTGTCAGCTCCTACCCACAACAGCTTCCTCATACTTAACCTCAACAAATACAACCCGTGTTGACAACCACTTACCTCTTGATCTTATATTCCCTCGCCAACGATGACACTTTATAACACTTTACTGAGACACTTGTGTACACAACAGCAGCAACGATTCTGACCCTGGCGTTCATGACACTGATTCATAAATTATCTCAAAGCAGGTGTCGGAGCTTCATGGGACTGAATGAACCTGTCTCATTACTGTGAGAAGACTTCGATTGTACAGTACAGTATCGCTCTCTCTTTGAATTTACCAAATACCTGATTCATTGATCTAGAGCCCATGTGGCCCACTGAGATGATGGAGGGTCACTTATGTGGCCCACTGAGAAGATGGAGGGTCACTTATGTGGCCCACTGAGAAGATAAGGGATCACTTATGTGGCCCACTAACTGGGCTGCCCACCACTGCCCTACAATAAGTGGGAACTAGTGTGATAACGTTTCTCTATACATCCACAATAAGGCACAATAAGGAAGTATAGTAACCAAATATCATTTTCTACGGCATTGGTCTCATAACTATATGTTTTTAATATAATTTAATCTTGGTCACACACTGGTGATTTGTGTACAAAGTCGCCAGCCGCGGGACGCTCCCGGCAACTATACTTGACGCCGTGTGCTTAACGCGTGCTATAAGAAATTTTTAACTGAACCAGACGACTCACAGGGTTCCCTCTAGCGGTTCATTCTGATTGTCCAGGACACGAACTTTATGTATACGAATATCTATTTATCTATCTATCTATCTATCAATCTATCTGTCTATGTTTCTATCTATCTATCTATCTATCTAGTTCTAAAAATCTATTGGGCACCTGACTTATAAGGCTTGTGTGCACCAATAGTCACAGTGAGCACATCACTAACCAATTATGATCGCCATCCTGAAGACGCTGCAGGGTAAACAACTCTCGTGCACGACACATCCTCAACTGAACACAGACCTGATGAGGAAACGGACACCAGTCTCTCATCACAAGAAAAGATGATTCGTATAAAGGATAGAGCATCCTACCTGTGTCTTTAGCCTGAATGAAATCCACCCCCACACGTCTAAGATACGACAGACAAACAACTATCACTCCGAGAAACTCCCCGACACTAGTGTTTTTCTGGCATATAATCTCCATCTGCTTAAAACATTCTCCTTCGTAATCTTGGGTCTCAGAAGACGGGGCGCCTCACTGAATACATTTGACAGAGATACTTGTCTGATCTCTTCCTGCACTTTTTATTTGTAAAAGAAAAAAACCAGCGAACGAACATCAAAATGGCACACAGGTAAGACATTTTTCCTCGTATGTGAGTATCATACCTGACCCGCTCTGGCTGACTTGTACTAATTTGTTAAGCTTCCTCCATCAGTTTGTTAATGAGTAGCCGTATATCACACACATACCTGAGTCACCATGACAGCCAGGCAGGTATCCAGTTCTTCATTTAGGTCTCTGTTCGGTTGATGACGATGACTAGTTCACTCAACACCCGCAAGACCAGAGTGTTGATCCTGTCAGTCTAGTGGAATTTCCCAGATAATCTTCACTCGGTAACTCTTTTCTCAGTAGCACCTAGACCACGGGGAGGAGGGAGTACCTGGACCACGGGGAGGAGGGAATACCCAGGTTTGATGCCCAGCAACTGTTGGTCACACCTGAGATTTTTATCATGATGTACTGTAATGTGGCATTAATCAAGAGTGTGGGTCAGTATACCTAACTCAGCTGTGTTACATGTACCTGAGGGAGTGTATCGCCTCTAAGACCTGGTGTATGGTGTCGCCTCAGAGCCGAATAAAATCGTCTGGCGTTGGTCAACTAAAATATTAAAGTGGCGTCCCCGTAGTGAAGAGGCTAAGGATTGTTCTAAGGCAGTTCAGTAGTAAAGCCCATATTAATCACCAAAAACGTTACACACAGTTGTTGATCTGGATTATAAACTGGTAAACTGACGTATAACAGAAATATCTGGGATGATCGCTGCTGTTAAAAAACGGAGACTGCCTCAAAAGTTTGCCATTATCATAAACTATTATACGCTTAAAATATAGAAAAATTTATTTAACTTTCAGCCTCATAAGAACATACTCGTATATCACAAACATTTAATCCCTAATTTGTTGAGAGAGCTTCCCGTAAGTCACCACCTGTGTTGTTGGGGTGGACCATGCGAGATATTCTTCACACAAGTAACTACTCAACTCTACAGAGACGACTTTGTTATCTAGTAAACCCTGGCTTCTGGGTACACAGATCCAGGTAACACTGAACTCTCTCGTACACAAGCAAGTCAACACTATGAGCCGCCCCGCCTGGATTAGATTAAATATTTCTTTAATATTATTCTATTAACATTCAAAACTTCTTGTCTAAATTAAAATCTGCCTTTGTGAAGAGTGTTTGAGAACTCTGGCCAATGAAGCGCCTCAACACATCAACACAACAACATATTTTCACATTACAATCAAAGTTTTCCCGAGGTAAATATTTAAGGCATGAAAAAGCTTGATTAAGTAAAAATATTACGCAGAATATATGGATAACAACTAAAAGAATCAAGAACTTTCATTAATTACATTTAAATACGAAAATTAATACTAGTGCTGTGGCCGAGTGAATACAGCTTTCACAACCTCTCCTACAGTTCTTTGGTTCGATCTCAGAGCAATGCAGACTACCTTTCTCTCATGCATACCTAAGGTGAGTCGTCAAGCCTATAGGACCCAATGGTAATTTTATATAACGAGACAAAACTAAGAGAAATGAAACACAACAAAGAGAAACGAGATATAGAAGAGAGGACAGGAGATCAAGACAGTTAATAACCTAAACTGCATAAAGGAGACGAACTAAAATTACAGTCTAATTAAAGAACTGACACCTGTAACTGTTGACAGACCATAACAAAACGAGGTATCTTGTACTCTGCTGTTAATAACTTCAGGTTTAGAATCAGTTAGTAAGTGTGGGTACAGTATCTACCCTATAGTGACTGTACAGTATCTCCCATATAGTGACTGTACAGTATCTCTCCTATAGTGACTGTACAGTATCTCCCCTATAGTGACTGTGCAGTATCTCCCCTATAGTGACTGTACAGTATCTCCCCTATAGTGACTGTACAGTATCTCTCCTATAGTGACTGTGCAGTATCTCCCCTATAGTGACTGTACAGTATCTCTCCTATAGTGACTGTACAGTATCTCCCCTATAGTGACTGTGCAGTATCTCCCCTATAGTGACTGTACAGTATCTCCCCTATAGTGACTGTGCAGTATCTCCCCTATAGTGACTGTACAGTATCTCCCCTATAGTGACTGTACAGTATCTCCCCTATAGTGACTGTACAGTATCTCCCCTATAGTGACTGTACAGTATCTCCCATATAGTGACTGTACAGTATCTCCCCTATAGTGACTGTACAGTATCTCCCCTATAGTGACTGTACAGTATCTCCCCTATAGTGACTGTACAGTATCTCCCCTATAGTGACTGTACAGTATCTCCCCTATAGTGACTGTACAGTATCTCCCCTATAGTGACTGTACAGTATCTCCCCTATAGTGACTGTACAGTATCTCCCCTATAGTGACTGTACAGTATCTCCCCTATAGTGACTGTACAGTATCTCCCCTATAGTGACTGTACAGTATCTCCCCTATAGTGACTGTACAGTATCTCCCCTATAGTGACTGTACAGTATCTCCCCTATAGTGACTGTACAGTATCTCCCCTATAGTGACTGTACAGTATCTCCCCTATAGTGACTGTACAGTATCTCTCCTATAGTGACTGTACAGTATCTCCCCTATAGTGACTGTACAGTATCTCCCCTATAGTGACTGTACAGTATCTCCCCTATAGTGACTGTACAGTATCTCTCCTATAGTGACTGTACAGTATCTCCCCTATAGTGACTGTACAGTATCTCCCCTATAGTGACTGTACAGTATCTCTCCTATAGTGACTGTACAGTATCTCCCCTATAGTGACTCAGTCACTATAGGAGAGATACTGTACAGTGTACAGTATCTCTCCTATAGTGACTGTATTATATCTAGAGCTTAACTTATATGAAGATAAATATAATGAAACAATAAACAACTTAATCATTGCAGCTGCCTTAAGTCATGATGGAGTAGGCAGTTATGGTCACCATCATCTCTGAGGTAATACTTGACTTATGAGTAAAAACAGAAGGATTACAACAGTATAACAGTACAATAAATATTCCAAAATATATTAGTTATTCCTTAAGATAAAACTGGACAGAGAAAGAAGTTACGAGACAGTTAACACAGTGTGATATGATAAAGAGAAGAATGAGATGCCACACGAAATAAAGTGGGACTTGAAAGAAATAGATAATACGTGGAGGCAGAACGAGTGAAGTATTACATAACAGGGTAACATGTGGTGGAACGCTGACTAAAACTGTCAACATGTGGCTAAAATATAAACCTCACTGGGATATTGTAAATTATGTAACAGAGGGGCATCACCTAACCTAACCTAAGACAAATCGGTTAATTAAAGAAGGTAGATATACTTATTTTGCTTGATTTAGTTTCTTATATGTTAAATAATGGAGCATTACCTAAGATACTGACTGTGGTGGTGTTGTGTGAGGTGTGTCTGTCTGGTGGTGTTGTGTGAGGTGTGTCTGTCTGGTGGTGTTGTGTGAGGTGTGTCTGTCTGGTGGTGTTGTGTGAGGTGTGTCTGTCTGGTGGTGTTGTGTGAGGTGTGTCTGTGGTGGTGTTGTGTGAGGTGTGTCTGTCTGGTGGTGTTGTGTGAGGTGTGTCTGTGGTGGTGTTGTGTGAGGTGTGTCTGTCTGGTGGTGTTGTGTGAGGTGTGTCTGTCTGCCTGTGTTGTGTGAGGTGTGTCTGTCTGCCTGGTGTTGTGTGAGGTGTGTCTGTCTGGTGGTGTTGTGTGAGGTGTGTCTGTGGTGGTGTTGTGTGAGGTGTGTCTGTGGTGGTGTTGTGTGAGGTGTGTCTGTCTGTCTGTGTTGTGTGAGGTGTGTCTGTCTGCCTGGTGTTGTGTGAGGTGTGTCTGTCTGGTGGTGTTGTGTGAGGTGTGTCTGTCTGGTGTTGTGTGAAGTGTGTCTGTCTGGTGGTGTTGTGTGAGGTGTGTCTGTCTGGTGTTGTGTGAGGTGTGTCTGTCTGGTGGTGTTGTGTGAGGTGTGTCTGTCTGGTGTTGTGTGAAGTGTGTCTGGTGGTGGTGTTGTGTGAGGTGTGTCTGCCTGGTGTTGTTGTGTGAGGTGTGTCTGTCTGGTGTTGTGTGAAGTGTGTCTGGTGGTGGTGTTGTGTGAGGTGTGTCTGGTGGTGGTGTTGTGTGAGGTGTGTCTGTCTGGTGGTGGTGTTGTGTGAGGTGTGTCTGTCTGGTGGTGTTGTGTGAGGTGTGTCTGTCTGGTGTTGTGCGAGGTGTGTCTGTCTGTTGGTGTTGTGTGAGGTGTGTCTGTCTGGTGTTGTGTGAAGTGTGTCTGGTGGTGGTGTTGTGTGAGGTGTGTCTGTCTGGTGTTGTGTGAAGTGTGTCTGGTGGTGGTGTTGTGTGAGGTGTGTCTGTCTGGTGTTGTGTGAGGTGTGTCTGTCTGGTGGTGGTGGTGTGTGAGGTGTGTCTGTCTGGTGTTGTGTGAGGTGTGTCTGTCTGGTGGTGGTGGTGTGTGAGGTGTGTCTGTCTGGTGTTGTGTGAGGTGTGTCTGTCTGGTGGTGTATCCCATTTGATGTAATTCTATATCAATAACGTTTTCTATTCTATTAACAATATAACCAGAAGGGGTGCCGTGGAAGATTCAATACAACCGTGGCCGGACAGATGGCCGAAGGATATTTGGCCGACGGACGTTTCACCGACTGACATTTGACCGAACGGACATCGAGCCGACGGACAAATGACCGAACGGACAATAGACCGAACGGACAAATGGCCGAACGGACATTTGGCCGAATGGACATATGGCCTTTTTAATTTTTTTTTCTTCTTTGCAATGTACTTTCTGCACATTTACTAGAGGATAAACTATATTAATTGTAATGTAATTGCTATATAAAAATTGCTTCAGTCTTGTGCTTAATATCTGGTAGACGTCGGAAGCAATCAGCATTATTCGGAAACAATCAGCATTATTTTCTCCAATTACAATTTAACAGAGAAGGAGAAAGATGAAGAGGAAGAGGAGGAAGGGTACACTGAGGCCACGGTGTGTGTAAACAAGCTTATACAATTAGTCACACCTGTAATGCATCGCAAACCAATATGACTGCCGACACCTGGTAAATGCCGCTCTACTTCCAGGTAAATTATCGCCAGTGTAACCTCGATACGTAATGAACGAGATGGAAATGATCACACACACACACACACACAAACGGATTCAGTAGAGTTTGTTACAATGTGTTTACAGGAGACGTTAATAGTGCGAGTGTGTGTTTTTATAATATACATATGTGAATGTGTGTGTGTGCGTGTATTGTATGTATATAAGTATTTACAAATGTATATATGGGATTGTAAAGCCATTTATGTGCTGATGAGTACATGAGTGTGTGTGTGCTTATGAGTGTATGAACGTGACTATGAGTACATGTATGTGTTTATGAGTATGTAAGGGACTGTGAGTACATGTATGTGCTTATGAGTGTATGTACTGTGCGAGTCTATATACATTACTAGATAGGTAATATTGATTCGAGGTGGAAGATGGAATCATTCATGAGATGAATTTGTTTCATGTTTAGTGCCTAGAAGGGAGCCAGTTGTACCACATGGTGCTCTAGGTGGCAAAACTAACACATATTGCTACACCTTGTGGCTACATTAACACATATTGCTATACTATGTGACTAGACTAACAGATATTGCTAAATTGGGTCACTAAATTAACACTCGTTGCTTCATGGTCTTTGAGACATTTATATGAACCATTATTGTCACTCTAAGGCCAGCTGTTTCTCTCTGTCTCTACACCAGGTGATCTGATCAACCTCAACTGACCCTCGCCCACACCTGCAATTTTGTTTACCTGTGACACACGCCCTCCACTCCTCTATTTGTACCTTATTATGGATATGTTATTATTGAAAGTTGACACTAGCCACAGTCAGACGCCTGCTGACACACGCGACACTCTCAGGAAGTTATAAATTTCTGAGTTTTTTTCTGTCAGTCAGTGGTTTATTAACGTCTCCCATTACTATTAGTACCCTTCTCCCCTCCCAGCCATCCTACAGCCAAGGCCCTCGAGCCAGCCACTCCAAGCTGGTCGTCCAATCACCAGGCCGCCACGCCGCTCATCGTGCTCCTATTCAACAAGCTTGACCTTCATTCATCAAACCCCAAAGATTGTGCGTTCACAACCAGGCCCACGACCTGACCCATTACCTGACCCATTACCTAGCCCACCACCTGGTCCATGACCTGGCCCACGGCCCTAGGGACAAGAGTAATCTAACAATAGGGTTGGGGCGGGGACGGGGGGGGGGGGGTGTGGTATATGAATAGAATATAATTAGTGAGAGGAAAGGATGAAATATTTTAATTCTGGTAAACAATATCTGCAGTATCAATATTTGTTATGTAATATCATCATTTTCATGTGTCTCTGGCCGGATCCTTCAGCACGGCAAACACTGAGCATTATTAGCTCAGTGAGGCTCTACAGGTGGTCAGGGAACTATGCCGCATCACTATTCACCTCCCGGGGATAATGATGCACCTTAATGAATACGATAACAGACACTTATTGCCGCCAACAATCAGAAAATATAAACTGTATTCCTTCACACACCACGTGACCGGACATACACTAGGTTCGCGTGGGTCCTGGTGTGTGAACACTCAAGACCGAACCCATTTTTTTTATTTGACTTATAATTGTTCTTTAAATCGATCACGAGAATATTAAAAAATCTCATCAAAATATAGTGAAGACAACTCCTAAATATTGTATCACCCGTCAGGTTAAACAATAAAAACTTCCGACAAAAGTGACCCAAAATGTGGTCTAACCTCAAGTGGCTGTTGTTTGTTCAGGAGTTCCTTACTAACTTAAACTTTAAACTTCGTGTTACTTGTACACAGTCCTCGAGGCCGCCTCACAGTCAACTCTACTTGTTTCGTTTATTCAACGAAACAATTAATCTTAGTTCACAAAGTTATTATATATTTTATTAATACGTGAATTAACAACCTTCATGTTTGAAGACGAGCGTGCTCTTATCCAAAGGGTGCGGTGGCCGAGTGAATACGGGCACCTTGTTCGCACCATGGACACCCCAAGTTCACCTACCTGCGATTGGGTACCTAACTTTACAGTTAATTTAAGCAACTAAAGTCACTCTAGTGTAGTGCTCGACACACTATCTTACTGGGCACCGAAAAAAAATGTAGTGCACAGTGTACTGTATCCACGCTGTCCGAAACTGACCGTCAAGCCTGGTGAACCCCACACACACACACACACACACACACACACACACACACACACACACACACTCTAAGGTTTTACGCCCGTATTATTAAACAACATCTTCCCTTGAAGAGAGTCGTTGTGTTTCAACCCGAGTTTTAAACTAAATGAGTCCTGAGGGACACCGCAGTACAATACTTAACGGGGTGGTGTGGCGGTAAAATGAACTAATTCCAATATTCTAAATTAATTTTATTGGAAGTAGTTAATTTTACCACCACACCACCCCGTTAAGTACTGTACTGCGGTGTCCCTCAGGACTCATTTAGTTTAAAACTCGGGTTGAAACACGAAGACCCTCTTCAAGGGAAGATGTTGTTTAATAATACAGGCGTAATTAGTCTCGTATAAAAACTAAGACCTAAAGATCACTTCTGAAAGATTTTCTATATCTAACATTCTCAAAGGTTCGGACATGGAGTGTTGGTCGTAAAAGGTGTAAGAACGTGTACAACTGACTGACTTCAGTTAAACCACAAAAGTTAAGCCCCAAATGACATCAGATTAACACAAAGTCTCCACCTTAACCAGAGACGTTCACTTTGTTTTGAAACAAAGAAATACATCATACTTTGTTATCCCTCCTACTGTAGGAGTGTGTGTGTGTGTCGCTCTACCATGGCAACACTCAGGGTGACACAGTAGCCCACCATATTCTTATACATATCTAACTTTTGGGTGGCCTAGGAGGTCAAAGCCAGTGGTCATAAAATTAGGTCAGAGGTCATGGTTCCAAAACAGAGGGAAAGATGTGAGGAGATGGACGTTTGAGATATCACAAAAAGAGATATCATCCCAATCGATAACTTCATGTGTGGTGTGGTGTGGTGTGGTGTGGTGTGGTGTGGTGTGGTGTGGTGCGGTGTGGTGTGGTGTGGTGCGGTGTGGTGTGGTGTGGTGTGGTGTGGTGTGGTGTGATGTGGTGTGGTGTGGTGCAATATATAGAAAGATATTTGTTCAGTATAATTGTCAAATAAGTTCACATTAGTTCAACATGTACATACACAGTGCAGGTTTACAAACAAATCTAAACAGTAAGTCAAATTAATCATGGATTGCTGGAGACAAGATGTTGTCAGTGTTATCTGTAATAGACATAAACTTCTGAAGCTGTTTTGTGTTATGTGTTATTATGCAGCCGTGTGGTGTTATAAGAAATTAAAACAAGAATAGAGGACACAGCGGTAGGCCTGTTATTAGCTCGTGATTACACCCAACCAGTATCGCTCATATATCTCTCCAACTTATATTGAGAACTTACCAAAGTGGCCGAGTTAATGATGATGCTTGATAACTTTTTCCGCTCATCCATTACCCTATTTTAGACCCGATGTTTACCTATTCGTTCCTTTATCTAAATTCCTCTAAGACCATTGTTATATGTTCTTTTCAGCTTTGATGGTTGAAGTACCTTAATCATGTCACCTTTATTTGACCTCATCTTCCATGTATACACTTGGGTCGTATCTTCCCTCATGTACGTCTCTCAAAAGAAATTAAATTTAGTTTTGTTAATCTGACTCTGTATGGAAGGTTCCTAAGCCTGGGATTAACTTTACCGCCTCTCTAATTGCTTTCAAGAGCATCAATATACTTTCTATAGTGCAGTGACCAAAACTGTACAGCATCATCCAGGTGAAGTCTCACTAACTTTAGATACATGTTTAACGTAGGAAAAATGGTACGACACTATGACTGACCTCGTATTGGAAGCCCATGAAGAAATGAAAAATAATAATAATAATAATAATAATAATAATAATAATAATAATAATAATAATAATAATAATAAAAATAATAATAATAATCGAATTGGGATGATTTGTCTTGTGTTCAGTGTACTATAGAACTATAGTTGCTGTATGAACGGACGTAAGGTGCATCACGTATACACTGAAATATTCATTGGTTAAGCACAGAAGTGTGAGTGGACAAGTAAACACCAGACATGACTGCCCATAACATATATACAGTATATATATATTGGACGAAGAGACTTTACACCTGACTGAGTCTTGAGTTGAGGCGGAACCAACACGAATGAGTTCCGGTTGTTCGAATATTTTGATATATCGTTACTGATGTTATACTGTACAAGCATATTCGTTCCGGCCGATACTGGTATAACGATTATAGTAACTATCTGGTAATTTAATTCTTTGAGAAAATAACAGTTTTAATATAACATAGCGGATCAATACAGACAGCCACCCTAAGAACACTTGACCGAATAACTTGACATCTTAAAAAAACTTATGACTTCTCCTCTAAAATATAATCCCAAACACTCTAGCAACTTTATAACGTACATAAACACAAAGTTTTCCTTGTTTATCAATACCCTGTAAATCTTTCTCCAACTGGATTTCACTATACGTTGTTCACCTGGTAACTGCCTCTCAACCATACATTACATTTGTTATTTTTCAGACGATACTAAGAGTTGGTTTAGGTCTTTGTGTCGTATTATCGGTTTTCATCTGAATTTTACGCCCTATTTTTTTTTTTTTTGTCTATAAATGTATTGATGTTCCTGTCTATACAAAAATTCATCTACTGTATAGTTATATCTAGTCATGTTATCTGCCGTCATTATGTGATGTTATCGTGTGTTACTTGGTGTTATTGTGCTACCTGGTGTTATTGTGTGTTACCTGGTGTTATTGTGTTACCTGGTGTTAGTGTGTTACCTGGTGTTATCGTGTTAGCTGGTGTTATTGTGTGTTACCTGGTGTTATTGTGTGTTACCTGGTGTTATTGTGTGTTACCTGGTGTTATTGTGTGTTACCTGGTGTTATTATGTGTTACCTGGTGTTATTGTGTTGCCTGGTGTTATTGTGTGTTACCTGGTGTTATTGTGTGTTACCTGGTGTTATTGTGTGTTACCTGGTGTTATTGTGTGTTAGCTGGTGTTATTGTGTGTTACCTGGTGTTATTGTGTGTTACCTGGTGTTATTATGTGTTACCTGGTGTTATTGTGTTACCTGGTGTTATTATGTGTTACCTGGTGTTATTGTGCTACCTGGTGTTATTGTGTGTTACCTGGTGTTATTGTGTTACCTAGTGTTAGTGTGTTACCTGGTGTTATTGTGCTACCTGGTGTTATTGTGTGTTACCTGGTGTTATTGTGTTACCTGGTGTTATTGTGTTACCTGGTGTTATCGTGTTAGCTGGTGTCATTATGTGCTACCTGGTATCACCATGTTTTATCTGTTGTCAACAATTAATAAATATTATCTTGTGTTCTCGTGTGTTATCTAGCGAAAGTTTCCATAGGGTTTTTTGCACATGATAGTGTTGGTATTTATGGTGTTGGTAGAGCAAAATCTTGGAAGGAATGGTAAAAACAGCTAGAGAAGATGTAGCATGGAGGATTGTGGTCGCCAACCCTCAGATATTAGGACGGTACTCTGAATGATTGATTGGTGACTGTCTATTTCCCGTGTTGCTAAAAAATTCCATGTGTTATCTGAATATATTTGGTGTTAGGTTTCACACGGGTTATTTTTTCTATTATGTTAAACTGAGTATCATGTTATCATGTAATGAGTCATGTGTTACTATGGAATGAGTCATGTTATCTTGTAATGTATCATGTTATCAAGTAATGTGTCATGTTTTGCATTTACTAGGAGTAACCATGTTAGTGACCGGTGCATGACTGCCAGCGACAAGTTACCACAAAGAGACACAACTCACACAAGTACTTGGACTCTCACTCTTGTCCTGTACTGTACTTGGGAAGGTTCGTCCTGGTTGAGTTATCTGAGTGCCTTTACTCTGCCTGACCCAGCTAATATTGGCCCTTCCCTCCCCTCCCGTCACAGTGAGTCAATATCAACTATGCACACGAGTTGGACAACAACATTTGTAATTAATTTTTCACGTGGAGCCCAGCCTTGCTAAACCAATTGTTTATTAGACAAGCGCCAAAAATTACAGAATTTATTTGAAAAACTATATTTACCTAATTAACTGTGTGCTGTGATTGTGTTTATATGACCATGACAAGGGAACTAGCGTATTGCGGGCGACTACTGTCATACACTGTGTCTTTGGGGAGGAAAAATTCAATAAAATAAACATAATGAAGACGCTGTTTTTTTTCTGGTTGTTACTTTATGACAGTTATCATTCTGTGTAACGTGTGTATATAGGTACTGTGGCCAACAGGTGTCACCGTATTAGATGATTTCACTTATCAAGGCCACACTAGTTCTCCTGGCCGTGTGTGTGCCTATGATCTACCTCTAACTAACCTTTACCCCCCACACGGGAAATGAATGTCTCTTGGACCTGGCAGCAGCGTGTGTTAGCCTCCCGAAACAGTTCCTCCTGCAAACACTTCCTCAATGAAGCCCGTGTGCGCGCTTGTCACCTTAATTTGTGAATGATTTATACTCTACCTTACTTAACCCGGTTTAAAACAGATTAGGATAAAAGCTATACACACATAGGTTGAATTCCATTCACACAAACATTAAAGAAGTATTTTATGTACTAGTGACATCTACACTTGAGGAGTCAGGCTTAATATCAGTAAGAGCTGTGTCTACGTCACCCACCATCGAGAAGCAAGAGGAGAGATACTTAAATATTGGTTCCATCACGGGAATACCTAGAGTGTGTGAAAGAAGTCAATAAACAGGACACGATGAATGTTCACAGCTACGGTACGGGGCGTCACCCTGCAGTGTCATCGCAAGTGTCTTAAAGTGTGAGGCCAGACATACTGCCTCACACGCCTGTACTCACGCATTTGTGAATAAGTTACACTTTATGTATAGAACTAAACAAACAATGGATTTGAAATACTGTGTAACATTCAGTGCCATAATATCCTGACCACGGGGGTTAATTATTAAGACCCGTTGTAAACTCTACTCTGTAATCCTTTTGCGCTACCGCTCACAGGATGAGTGTGGGGTGCACAATAAACTAGCCGCTGTAAGCGGCAAAATCAAAATCAATCAAGTGTCTGGCTCCCATGACGTCTGGCTCCCATGACGTCTGGCTCCCTTGACGTTAGGTCCAGGATACTTCACAATGACCTTGATATTCCGTGATTTTTCTAGCGTTGTGTTGATATTTTTTTCAACATCTCATAAAACTATTCCCAGTAAGCGAGAGTAGACTCATACAACACTGTGTCAGCAGGGAAATAAATTTTCCTCTCTCAGTGAGAGAGTGGTAGTATCTGTCGGTGATAAGATCAGGAGAAGAGCTGCTGACACGACTAAAGTTCACTCTAGACAAAAAAGGTGACCGGTAGGTTATACAGTAACACTCAAATACAGCGGCAAATTCTTCTCCGACAGTGAGTGAGTGACATTCTCCATCAGTGTAGAGCTGCTGGCTCAGTAAGATTTAGTTCAGTTTAGTCTTAGAAAGTCGTAGTAATGTCTCTGGTGGCTGGTGCCGTAAGGTACACTAATATCTTTCTCCTGTATATCTGTCAAACATATATTTTCAGATTAGCCCCGAGAGGGGCTAGTAAATTGGGCACCCCCTTGCATCCTGTGCAAGGCAAAGAGCTAAAGCGGTCTAGGGTGGCAAGTTCAAATCTCTACCACTCTCTGCTGGTCATCACCACTCTTATTACATCTTATTATGCCTTATCACATCACATCAAGCTCAGAACAAGAGGAACTATCACTGGGGCATTTCATGATTGCATAATACAATAAGTCAGAGACACAAGTATAAACAAGTGCAGAAAGGCAGGAATGAGTCAAGAGACAGCACACAAAGCTCTCTCGTGGCAAGAATTCACACCACGCCACTGCCAGCCAAATTCAAAACAGCTCCACCGCCCCTCCCCCAATCGTCGGATCTCTAGGATATCAACGAAACTTGTGAGGTAGTCGGTTATGCGAATCAGTGGTTTATGGGATGTCGGTTTTCAGGGTAAGTATATATGTATGTATGTCTGTATGTATGTAAAAACAATACCTCACTAGTCGGGAATCGAACCCTGGACCTCTGTTTGTGAACATGGATCGATTCCCGACTAGTGAGGTATCGTTTGTATATGGAAGTCCGCGTGCTATATAGACTGATGAGATGTGTTTGTGTGTGTGTGATTATTATTATCATTAACAATTTCGTTATTGATAAGACTTATGTATTATATGTCTACCCTCTCTAATGTTACCCACTTTCAGTATCTTGGCTCCCACCTGTCCACCACTGTGAACATCGATGAACAGATTCATTATCAGATGAGATGTGCATGTCAGCCTTTGGTAGACTCTGTACCCATGGCTTCAGCTGTAGGGAGCTGAAATTATCAATCAGTGGTCCTCCCCACCCTGCTATATGACAACAAGACATGGGTCACATACAGGAGGCACCTCAAAGCACTTGAAATCTTTCGCCAACATAGTCTACATTCCATCCTCCAAGTTCTCTGGGAAGACAAGAGAACAAATGTCAGTATTCTTGCTGACACCACTGTAGGAGCATCTAGGCTACCATTATCCATGAGCAACTACGTTGAACTGGCCATGTTACCTGCATGGACGACAGTGGACTGCCAAAGCAGCTACTTTACAGTCACCTAACGATTGGTAAATGCAACATTGGCGGGCAACAGAAAAAGTATAAGGATAGTCCTAAAACAAACCTGAAAAGTGGCAAATAGACCCCCCTCACCTGAGAGACGATTACTCCACACCTTAATGCTTGGAGGAGCACCACACGAGAAGGTGTCAACACTTTCGAGTTAACTTGACTGCATACCGAGGCAGACAAGAGCCAGTGCTGGAAAGATGCTGCCACCGCCTCTCCCGCACTAAATGTAGCCCTCCACACGTGCAACATCTGTGGATAGCTCTTCCTGTCCCGTATCTGCCTCTCGAATCACCTCAGAGCTCATCAACAAAGGTGACATCTTTAATAACTCATATCATTGTATCATAGCCGGATGATCGTCATACTCGATTCTGAGTGACAGCAAAGTAGTTGAATATTGTACATTATTTTGTTTAAATACAATATATTGTATGTATACAGTGGTCTTTGAGTAAATAGATACAGCTCCGTCTCTGTGGAATGTGTAGTTTAGACTAGGAGGCAGAAGTGAAGCAATACCTGGATGAGAATGTCAGGAGGGGTATGATGCAGCCCATCCCTGGAGAGGCTACAGAGTGGTGGGCTAGGATGGAGGTAATGCCCAAGAAGTCTGGCCATTGCAGATACACAGTGGACTACCAGAAACTTAATGTATGCTGTCTCCAGGAGACTCACCACATGCCTGCACCATTTGACATGGTATCAGGAGTTCTCCTCTACACGTACAAATCAGCTGCTGACGCACACTGGGGGTTCCTCCAGGTGGAGCTCGATGAAGATTGATTGATTGATTGTGGCAATTACAAAGAGAGCAGATGCCTCACCACTTTTGTTAGGCCGTGGGGCCACTATGAACTGTACCAGTATTGCAGGAACCCCATGGACCACTGTTCCACTCCAGATGCCTACAAGAAAATGTTTGACAACACCATCCAGGATGTACCTAGGAAGTACAAATGCATTGACAGCATGCTTCTCCATGACACCAGTGTGGAGGAGGCATTTTGGCAAGTATATTATTTCTTGGAGTTGTGCGCCAAGCAGGGTATAACACTCGAGCCAGAGAAGTTTAAGTTTTGCACAGGAGAAGTTGAGTTTATGGGCTTTCACTTAGGATAGGATACTTATAAACCTACTGATGACCACCAGGATACCATTTTAAAATGCACACCCAGCCCGCCATTACTGGTACTGACATTAGATCGTGGAATGGTTTTGTAAACCGACTGGTGCCGTTCCTGGTTGCTGCCCCTATAATGGAACCTTTCAGGGAGCTGATCAGGAAGCCTGTTGTTACCAGGTAAGTGAGTATACTGAGACGATCAACTACAGAGGAAGTTTCATCCAAGCCCAGAAGGAAATTTGCCAGCTGGCCAGGGATGGAATGGTATTTTTTGACAAGACAAGACCCACTACTGCTGTCACAGACTGAAGCAGGGACAGAATAGGGTTTAATGTCCTACATGCGCTCCTCTGTGGAGGGGGAGGCCCTGGCGGTGGTCTGGTGCTTCTGTAAGACAAGGTTATTCCTGCTAGAGTGCCTCAATCTTGTCTTGGTGGTGGACCACCTAACCCTAGGGAAGCTTTTGGGGAACAAGGTCCTCATACACATCATCAACCCAGACTTTTTGCCTAAAGGAGAAAACTCTGCAGTACATATTCACAGTGAATTACCTGCTTGGGGAGAAAAACTGTGCGACCGACCGACCATCTGGCGCGGTTCGAAAAGGGGGGAAGGCAAGGTGGGGTATTTTGATTGACAGATAGTGTCGTGAAGAATATTTTTTTTTTTTATTAACTGAAGATGTTTGTTTTAGCTCATAAAATTCATACAAATTACCCGGCCAGAATATAATTTACATTGCTGGAATTCTTACAATTTGATGATCATTTTGAATATGAACATCATAGATTTTGCATTAGACATACAAATTTTAGGTCTACTTTAAGTATTTTGTTTACTCTGAGTAAATATGTTATCTTTTGTGCAAAATATATGACATTTATATTCAAAATATTCCTGGTCTTACAAGGAATCCAGCAATGTCAATTATATTATCCTAACTTTAGTTTGAGGTATTATTTATTACTATACCTTAAAATCTAGTGGTTTTTCCCCCAAACATTTCTCAGAGAGGGAAGAGCCAGGAGTGTGAGAAGAGGGGAAGGGAGTTGAGTCCATTATTTGAATGGACATTAACTTGGCGACTGTATTTCTCTATTTCTCCTAAGTATTAATTGTGCGCATGTACCATCATAAAATTAAGATGTTATTTTTACTAGAACATAGGTATTGTGTCGGAAAAAGTGGAGTTTGGAGGTCAGCCGGTCTCTATTTCATTTAATCCCATATGTTATGTTGTTCTCTTTACGCGTTTCTCGCTTTAAGCGGGCCTCCGTGGGTTCAATTGACAGCGTAAAGTGAGGGTTCACTGTAGTTTGCAGAAACGTAATGCATTTCAATGTAAATTAGGATAAACTACATGAAAATAAAAGACTTTACCTAACCTTCCGATGTTCAAGATATGTTACTCGTTTTTTTAGTAGTTTTCTGTTAAAATACTCTTATATTAGTGTTATTCTATTCATACTGTGCTTGATATAATACATTCACGGAAATGTAATATTTTTGCAACTACAATGCTGATGTCAACACAAGCGTGGTTACAGCGAGACTGACTGAGTGAGGGAGAGCTTTGGGTGTGTGTGTGAGGTTGCTGGAGCGGGCGGTGCCCCGTGTTCGGTGCCGCGTGGGAGTTGAATGGCGCGCGATTTGACTGTACTTCAATTACTTCAATGTACATAATATTCCTCCGGCGGGGCAATCCGCGTATTTGCAAATCCGTGTATGCTAAACCCGCGTATGTTAAGGGCCGACTGTACTCAGATATTTTCTCAAGGAATATTTGCCGTAACTCAAAAGGATTACATTCTTTTTTTTTTAACTCTAGCTTATCAATTCTCACAGATACACTCTCCATGAACCAAGGTTTCAAATAAACTTTGTTTGGCAAAGGTTCACACAAATCTACAATATTATATTCACACAACATCTGACAAAGTTTTTTAGTATAAGTATTCATCTTAAAATTACTAGTTATTGCATTAGTAAATTTATCAACAGCAGACTTCAGATACCTATCACCATGCCTAATAAGCCTTAGAGTAGAAATGACAGTTAACTCCCTAATTCTGTGTATTATGCTCGGGACATTTAGCTCCATCCTCATAATCTCTATTCTTGTCGTCTTTGGACAACCAAGCACAATCCTCATTGCTTCATTCTGAATAAGCTCTAATGGCCTAAGATCTTTTCCTGAGTAAGAAGCTAGAACTGGAGCTGAATAATCAATGATACTCCTAACTGTACTCAAGTACGTACATAGATCTTAAAACTGGTATACCAACACCATTTGCTCTATTTGACAAAACTTTCAGAGGTTTTAGCCGAGCTGTACATATATTTTTGACATAAGTAATTTGATCCTTAACATTATTATTTACACCTACAAACATCCCCAGATATTTGTAACTGGATACTTTTTGCAATTTTATTCCATTTAGCCAAAATTCTTTTCCATTTACTGCCCTTCACTGAGATTTGGTTTTATTTTAATTAATGACCAGTCCCAAGGAGAGACAAAGCTACTGCAGCTGATCAATGACCCTAGACATATCTTCCTCATTCTTACATCAGATCAGAATGTCATCAGCATAAATGATTACTTGGGACTCGCCCTGAAATTTGTAACCAGCTATTCTGTTCATAAGAATATTAAAAAGCATAGGGCTAAGAACGCCACCTTGTGGGGTACCCAACCCTAGACTTTTTTCTTCCGATTCATGACCTTGAAACCAGACACTCACTTTTCTGTTAGTTAAGTAATCTGTAATCCACATCAATAATTTCCCTTTTATACAAGACTTTCTAAGATCACTTCCTTATTTGCCGTATCAAAGGCACTTTTAAGGTCTACAAACAGTCTACAGTTGGCATTAGCATTACTAAGACATTTAATCACACAATCTGTAGTGCTTTTACCCTTTAAAAATCCAAACACATTACTAGACAAGAGACCATCAATTGTATACAATATATTTAATACCATTCGCTCCATCATTGTAGATAGACAAGATGTAAAGGATATGGGTCTTTGATCACTATCACCCTTAGGCACAGGAACAATGAGTGCCATTTTCCATTTCACTGACAGTCTTCCATTTTCACATGACAAATTAAAGAGATCTAGAATTGGGTTGTCCTCCATACTTATAAGATAATTGATAGCATCATAAGTTAGACCATCCCTGCCAGGAGCACTAGACTTCCCTTTCTTTACAGCATTCAGAATTTCCTCCTTAATAAAAGGAACAGAGGTTTCCTCACTTACAGAACTTTGGATATTCACTAACCTTCGCCTCAAAGATCTTGAATTCCTCAAGCAAATCTGGACATTACATGGGAGACATTCATAATTAGATGCATACGCCCACTTATTCATTAGTTCATTATCTTTGGCGTTTGGATTGGGATGAACATTAAATTCCTTCTTAACTCCTCTTACCCTATTCACACCATCCCAAACCTGATTCAAAGATTTTGATTGAGCGATCTTTCTCCAAAAACCACTCCAATACATACTTCTGGCTTTCTGGTTTAACTCTGTTGTACTCTGCCACTTCTATCAGAGTTTCCCGGTGTTTCTCATTGCTGGGATCTTTACTCTACTTACTATGACATTTCCTCAGTAACTTATTCCACCCCTTTACAATCTTATCATTATAATACCTAGGCTTAGGGTTTGTGGTATTTCCATACTGTTTCCTTGGCTTATTCAAAATGGAATCAATCACTCCTAACAAATCATTATAAAATATGTTTTCATCTTTAATTCCAAGCTTTTTGTACTCTTTATACCACTCGCCGACTTTTGTTACAAATTCACTATGTTGGCCTACTGTTATTGTATACCTTTTCCTATTGTTAACATAAAAATTTGTGTTCAAATAAAGCTTCACTTTAATTGCCAAGTGATCACTCAAAAGCGTATCCACAATATCCAAATTTGCATGAACATCTAACATATTAAAAAGTATTGCATAATCAAGTCTACCCCCTTTAACATGTGTCGGCTCACCAGCTCCAAGGACCCTAGCATCTTCTATAGAGTCTAAGATATTTTTCAGAACCATTCCATTGTGATTTTGAAAACCTCTACTGCCAAGATTGTTGTGCCTAGCGTTCAAATCACCAATTAGTAAACAATCATCAGCAAAAATAATGTCCGGCAGATCATCAATGAATCCGCAAGCACATAAGCATTAATAGTGAACAGTGTAGCATCTTGAAGCGTAATACTAACACACAAATACTCGGTACCGTTTATTTTTTGAGCGGAATGAAGTGATGCTGGAATGTCATCTTTGATATAAGTCGTCAAACCTCTACAATTTAGTCAGATCAGCTGGTAATTCAAAACTTTGATAACCCCTTAGTTGCAATGATATTCCATTTGTCTCAACCTCTTGCAAAGCTATGACATCAATACTACTAGAATGAGCATATGCATGAAGATCCGTTAGCCTTTTTTTCAAACTATTAACATTCCAGGAAATTAAGCTGACATTATGATACATTAGAATAAATTTCCCCCCTCATATTCTTCACCGAAATAAGAACATTCTTTTTGACGTCGTTCCTTGTATTTTCCATTTATTCCAAAACAGAGTCAAGAATGTTCGTCAGGTCACCAAGCATTTCCTTGTTTACAACATTCTCTTTAGAAACCGAACCAACTCTATTTCCTAACTGACTATGATTACTATTTTGCTCTAGATTGCTATCCACAATATTTGATTCCATCTCTACTAATGTTTCATTTTCTTTTGAACTATCTTTATTAACAAGAGCAACATCACTATATGGCACAAGATTCACCAAGCATTTCTTGATATCCAATACTACTTGTTTGAGCTCACCAATCTCCTTTCAGAGTTCTACTAGAATGTTAGGGGTTATAAGGTTATTGTCCCCGTTACCTATGTCCTTCTGTGCTGCTGCATTTCGTGTTTCCATACGCTTTTCCCACACACTTACAGCACTTGGTGTCCCTGCAACATCGCTCCTTACAGCATCACCTTTATCCTCTTCATTAGTGGACTGAGCTCGTGATTGCAATTGCTGAACTTTCGGTTTTTTAGGACACACCCACGAGCTGGCATTGTGAACCCCCCCGCAATTACAGCATTTTGGTGTAATTTTCTCCTTTGCCTTAATTTTATTTCCACATACCTTAGATTCATACATTTTTCCACAGAATCTACACCGAAAATCATTATGGCATTTCCACGCCATGTGCCCCCACTTGTAACACTTATAACATATTACTGGAGATTCGTTGTAGACAGCAATCTGTTTATATCCCACACATCTCACAAAGACCTTCTCTGGCGCTGGACCTTTGAATAGCGCAATTAGCTGTGGCATAGGTACTAGTTCTCCATCAATTTTAATTACACGTCTCTTGGCCCCAAAAAATCTATCGTCAGCCAACACATCCACGGGGTCGAGGTAAACAGGATAATCAAAAAGAATGATCTTCATACATTTCCCAATGGCCTCCACAGGCTTTTCCATCACTACATTCTCAAATCCTTCTGTAGTTAAATATCTAACTGCTGCCTCATCCTTCATAGTGATATAAGGAATATGTTTACCTTCTTTAAAGAGCACTTGATGGCACTTAGCGAGTCTAACTGACCACTTTACCTCATCATGAAAATCCAGGCCATTATTCTTGGGGAAGTAAAGACGTGGCCTCCTTGATGAGTTGCTGCCGTCTACAGCATCAATGGAGTTTAAACTCGTTGTACTGATCATGGTTGAAGAATGACTCTCACCATCAATTTTTTTCTCTTATCCACCAAGAGGGAAATATTATCTTCACTACTTGTACCTTCTCTATTCCTCCTTTTATTATTCTTTTCGTATTAACAACTTTAAACGGCTCTTGTTCTTCACATTCACTGCTGCTGGACAGCTCCAAATCCGACAACAGTCCTCCTGCAGTACCCTGGGCTACATTGCTGTGTCTGCTGTATCCACCACCCAATTCAGTCATTTAATAAGCGACCTGCTCGCTGAAGCTCTTCCGTCAGTCATAACAGTTCGTGTCCAACCAGGGAGGTGTAGGAGAGCGACCTCACTACACTAGTACAGCTTCACTACACTCATACATCTTCACTACACTCGTACATCTTCACTACACTAGTACATCTTCACTACACTAGTACATCTTCACTACACCAGTACATCTTCACTACACTAGTACATCTTCACTACACTAGTACATCTTCACTACACTAGTACATCTTCACTACACTAGTACATCTTCACTACACTAGTACATCTTCACTACACTAGTACATCTTCACTACACTAGTACATCTTCACTACACTAGTACATCTTCACTACACTAGTTCATCTTCACTACACTAGTACATCTTCACTACACTAGTACATCTTCACTACACTAATACATCTTCACTACACTAGTTCATCTTCATTACACTAGTACATCTTCACTACACTAGTACATCTTCACTACACTAGTACATCTTCACTACACTAGTTCATCTTCACTACACTAGTACATCTTCACTACACTAATACATCTTCACTACAACACTAGTACATCTTCACTACAACACTAGTACATCTTCACTACACTAGTACATCTTCACTACACTAGTTCATCTTCACTACACTAGTACATCTTCACTACACTAGTACATCTTCACTACAACACTAGTACATCTTCACTACAACACTAGTACATCTTCACTACACTAGTACATCTTCACTACACTAGCACTTCATGTCCTCAATATTAATTCAAATATTGTAAAATTCCAACCATATTAGTTTAAAACTGATCCAAGTCCGGAATTTTGATATTGACCTCACCAGACATTACAAAGAAACCAACCATCACCATCATGCGCTTTGCAATTGTTGAAGGTAAGGGCCAAGATGCCTTATTGGTGTTCATACCCAATAATCACCTGGAGTGGCTTAACCCCAGGGTGATCCTTGAATACGACCCCACCATGGACGCTGAGGAGTACCCACCTAAGGCTGTGATCTGGGTCCCTGATCAGTTCATCACCTCCGTTAATTTGGAGATGGTGTCCTCCAGACCACAGACCATAACCCACATGCTACCACCAGCTACACCCTGCCGGGAACCTCACAGGCGCCACGAGGACCACAGGCACGAGGACCACGGGCGCCACGAGGAGCAACAGTTCCACAGGCGCCACGAGGAGCAACAGCTCCACAGGCGCCACGAGGAGCAACAGTTCCACAGGCGCCACGAGGAGCAACAGTTCCACAGGCGCCACGAGGAGCAACAGTTCCACAGGCGCCACGAGGAGCAACAGTTCCACAGGCGCCACGAGGAGCAACGGTTCCACAAGCGCCGTGACGAGCGGTTCTATGAAGAGCGGCGGTTCCGCGAAGAGCCGCGATTCCAAGGCCTCTGTCACAACTGCTCAGAGCTACGATGCCACAGTCGTCAGGCACCGCGGTTCCACGACCATTACTGATACAATTGCTGATCAGTCGCGTCAACCCAAATATAATAAATTGTAAAACATTAATAAAAATTTTTTTTGTTGTTTAATTGTTTTCTTTGTTCTTTATTACATTTTATGGAACAAGTACTGATTTATTTGATTATATTCACACGAATATTATTTTTTAAATTGTTTTACTTGAAAAAAACAAATTCCAATTAGAGTACAATGATGACTGTGGTGTAGTGAAGAAGAATGATAGCATTCCACACGTCTTGGTGGAACTCTTCAGGTGATCCAAAAATATAAAAGGTTTAAAATATCATAAAATAGAGTATTTTTAATTTCTTAATGCAAATAAAATCTAAATAAAAGATAAAATTAAACAATAAAAAAGGAATTTAAAAGCCAATTTATGTAACTTAGAGAACGCTTCTCTCTCACCTTCTCTCTAACCTTCTCTTTCTCTCTCTCACCTTGTCTCTCACCTTCTCTCTCACCTTCTCTCTCTGTTAACTATTTTTTTTGCACTAAATGGAGAAAGTTAAATATTTTTTCATATTCAAACATTTATGATTTTTTTCTTTTCTTTTCTTGTGAAAACAAATAGACTCTTTCAACTTATTTTGTGCTGTAATGTCAGGTCTGTGATACTGTGTTTTGTACACTCATACTTATCGGAGAATTTTAATTGCTTATGGAGGAATGTACAACGTCAGGCATGTCATTTATGAAACAAACAACAGCAGGCCCAATACACTGCTTGGGGTCATGTAGAAAGTCTTCTATCCACGCTAGGACATTTCCCCGAATTCCGTACCCTTCCAGTTTGATTGTCAGGCTTTCGTGGGGTACACTGTCGAAAGCCTTGGCAAAATCTATGTAAATATTGTCTATATTACCAGCCTGTTCCAGAATATGGGTCCAAATATCCAATACCTTGAGCAATTGCGTTAAGCAGCAGCGCCCCGGCATAAAACAGTGTTGGCAATCCTTTACAAGGTTGTTTCGTATTAGATGTTCCATCGCAGCATCTCTGATAATACTCTCAAGTACTTTACATACAGTAGTACCCCAATTTACGTGGTTAATTGAACCCACGGGGTACCGCGTAAAGTGAACAACAGAACATATGGGATTAATTCCAATAGAGATTGGCCCGACCCCCAAACTCCACTTTTTCCGACACATTACCTATGTTGTATTAAAAATAACATCTTAATTTTATGATGGTATGCACACACAATTAATATTTAAGAGAAATACAGTCGCCAGGTTAATGTCCATTCAAATAATGGACTCAAATTTCCCCTCCCCCCCTCTTCCCAGCTCACTAGCTCCTACCTCTCTGAGAAATGTTTGGGTGAAAACACTAGATTTTAACGTTTGGTAATAAATAATACCTCAGGCTAAAGTTAGGATAATATAATTGACATTTCTGGATTCCTTGCAGGTCAGGGAATATTTTGAATGTAAACTTCATATATTTTGCACAAAAGATAAAATATTTGCTTTTTGTAAACCAAATTATTACATTAGATCTAAAATTTGTATGTCTAATGCAAAATCCATGATGTTTATACTCAAAATGGTCATCCTATTGTAAGAATTCCAACAATGTAAATTATATTCTGGCCGGGTAATTTGTATGAATTTTATGAGCTAAATAAAAAATAAAAAAAATATATACTTCACGGAGTATATGAGTAGATGCACTGCGGAAAGTGAAAGTCCGGTTCTGGCGAGGTACAGCGTAAATGAGAAATCACGGAAAGTGAAACCGTGTAAAGCGGGGTAATACTGTTGTTATAATCAGGAATTTATAAATACAAATACATATTATATCCTTATAGACCATAATTAAGAGGAATAGGATATCATTATTCACACCTCCTTAAATATTATGAACTCTGGATATAGTAAAGCATAGACAGTGACTGAGATCACCACATTCCAAAATATCCAAATACTTTTCAGAACTAAATCTTCCTTTAATCTGAGTTAGTTCACCCATGATGCTGTCTGTGTTTAACAAGCCCCAAACATTGACTGTCACATGATTCGCTTCTTGCCACCTTGTTGATGTTGTGACGTTGATAACCTGGTGTTTGGCCGCCACAGTGGAGAGGACCCTGGGCGGTGGATGCTAAGGTCATCTCATCTAAGATCACCTGACCCCAAAAGTCTGTCTTCACCCTAGTATTGCCGGTAAACTGGAGGCTGGTAGTACGATGGCGATCTAACCTTTCCTTAATTGCCTGAGTCCTGTGGTGTATCCCGGCCTCATGTAACCTCCTTCTCACAGTTCCTGCAGAAACGTCAACTTGAAGCTGTTTTTAATGATGACTGTCATGGGAGGCTGTGTCACCATGAGTCTTTGATCGTCCGCTGGGGTAGTCTTTCTCGGTCCACCAGACTTAGGTTGGGTTAGGAGGATTACACTTCCCTCCCTTCTTGCCACCTTCTCTCCCTCCTCACCTCCTCCTCCTCCCCCTCCCTCCCCACAACCTCATTATATACCTTGATGGCAGCTCTTGTTATCATTAATAAACAAATATTGACTAAAACAACCAATAGGAAACAACCTTATCACTCAGTTCCCGAGAGTGCCATAGTGTCACGTGAGAGTGCCAAGGTGCCACATGAGTTAGGAACGTTTGGTAGGGAGTAACACTACACCTGGAGGCAAAGACATTAAATAATTATCATACATAGAAAATCTAAAATGAAATACAGTTCAGTAAAAGTAATCAATAATGAATAAAGTGTTACTGTGTACTCACCTTTAATGTAGTCAACTGAATGCACACGGAGCCTCAATAATTTGTTAATTAAACATGGAGACTACATTAATTGGCTGAAGCAGAGCAGGAGACAGGGCTGGGTGGGTCATCAATGCTGCTTTCTTCAGGAAGGTTAATGTACTTGTTGGTTGAAGGTATTGGATCATCTTGAGGGAGTTAAGAGGCAGCAGTGGGGGACTTCTTAAAATATTTGTCCAATTTAGACTGCACAATTTGTCTTTTCTTTTCATTGTAAATCTCCCTGTATCAAGCAAGTGCATCTTGGGTCAATCTGTCAACTTTGGCAAAACGCTAAACATTTTGATCCATTTCTTCAAAAATTTTCATCCCCTTATTAATAGTAACAAATGCCTCTGTCATTTGTTTCACTGAAACCTTTTTTGGGATTACAGATTCTTCTTCTACATTTGACTCTCTTCTTCCTCTGCAATTTTCTGTGCCTCCAGTTCAATAAGATCCTCGTTACTTAGCTCTTCTGCTACACTTTCAACCAACTGCTCAACATCTTCATTATCAATTTCGGGGATGCTGGTGGTAGAGTGGTACCGCTCTTGCCTTCGCAAGCGAGATGTCACGGGTTCGATTCCCGGGCTGGTGGAAGTTGTTTGGACATACTTCCTAGCCCCCATTAGTCCCTGTTCACCTAGCAGCACAGTAGGTACCTGCTGTAAATCGAAAGTTGCGAATTCGTATTCAGGGACAAGTTGTTGGAGCTTCCAATAACTTGATGACATAAAATCATTGACTCTCCAGGCGTCTATGCCCTCGACTCTTCAGGCTTCTACGCCCTTAACTCATGAGACATAAAGGCAAGCATGAACTTAGCATGCTTCCCTGTTGGGCACTGTAAACGCTTCTGCGCTTCACCTTGCACAAGGCTGTAGGGGAGTGCCCAATAAACAATAATAAAAAAAAATTATCAATTTCTAACTTAAGTTGTTTACCCAACTCCACCATCTTGTTACTAATCTCAGAAATTACTTCTTCTTCATTAAATCCTTTGAAACTGTTCACATATCTTTTCAGGACTTCTTCCATATTCCATTCATGCACTGACCTGTAACCTCATCCCATGCTGTTCTTTATACATTTCAAAATGTTGTAGTCCTTCCAAAACTCTCTGAGCGGTTTCTCACCTTCAGTAGCAGCAACAGCCTGAGGGAAGGTCGTACGTAAATAATACGCTTTAAAAGCAGCAGTAGCACTTTGATCCATGGGTTGGTTGTCCAGGTGTGGTGGGTGTCCCGGAGCATTATCTAAAATTTATAAAATCTTGAACGCAACCCCTTGTTGCAGAAAATACTCCTTGGCTCGTGGAATGAAACAACTCAGGAACCAATCCTCAAACAGTACTAGGGTCAGCCAGGTGTTCTTGCTTGCCTTCTGGACTCATCCAATTAAAGACACAAGTGCCAGAAGGGCCATGGATTATGTCGGCAAGTTACATATAGTGACAGGATGAGTGTGTGGCGGGAGGATTCCCGATACAATACACCTGTTTATGGCAAGGCGTGGCAAGTCCCTAATAAGTCAAGTGCCAGGAGGAGGGATATTTGGTCAGGATGAATGGGTGTTGGTGACAGCTGGGGACTGTGCTGTGGCAGGATAGGCACGGTGGGGTTGGATGGAGGCACGTAGGCATTGGCATTATTTAGTGTGAGCGTGATGACGTGTGCGTCTGTAGTTAGGCACATCAACCTCTCCGACGTTGTCCCGCCTCCGCCATTACTTTAGGCCCCAACACACTTTTGGTTGTGGATTCCACTAAGTTCCTCGGCTTCACTAAATATAACTAACTAAATTGGAAAATACACGTCAATGCAGTTGTCAAATCCACCAGTTTCCGTCTCCACCTCCTCCGCCGACTCAAGTCCCTCGGAGTTCCTGCGCCCGAGCACCTCAGTGTTTACTCAACATTCATACTTCCCAAGCTCACCTATGCCTCCCCTGCTTGGTCTTCCTCCCTAAATGCTGCACTGCGGAAACACCTAGAAAAAGTGCAGAAGAGGACATGCAAAATTATTCGCTACCCTTCCTACTCCACATATCAAGAAGCGCTCAACACACTAACCCTCTCAGTTCTCTCTGACCATCACCACGAGCTCATCTGCAAATTTGGTGAGAAGCATCTGCACCATCCTCGACACACTGGCTCCTACTACCACCCGAGATCCCTCGTCCACGAATTGATGTTCGACACCACAACCGCATCCAGCGTTTAGCGTTCCCCGGTCACAGTCATGGGCTCGTGGGCCGTGGGTTCGAATCCTGGCGGGTTGAGGTGTTGATTATATATATATATATATATATATATATATATATATATATATATATATATATATATATATATATATATATATATATATATATAACAAAGAAGTATGTCTGTGTGTTTGTTTGTTTGTGTGTCCGCACGAGAATCTCGGAAACTACTTTACCGATCTGTAGTGATGATGGATGGTGTTATATGTAGTGATGATGATGGATGGTGTTATATGTAGTGATGATGGATGGTGTTATATGTAGTGAAGATGGATGGTGTTATATGTAGTGATGATGGATGATGATGTTATATGTAGTGATGATGGATGTTGTTATATGTAGTGATTATGGGTGGTGTTATATGAAGTTATGCTTAGACTATAAAATAATAACAGTTTAATGCCAAAAAAAATATACTTTGCTGTAACGTTGTAGTGAAAAACATGGTGGAACTTAGATACACCGTTAATGAACAAGAAGAAGTTTTGGGGACTGAACAATGAGACAATGTGGAGCCTCCCAGACGGAGGCGTCCTACCGTGGCCTAGCGGATCAGCCTCCCAGAGGGCGACGATTCTGCTAGTATATCATATTTGTATCACTTATGTTACTTGTCTTTCATTTGTCAATCAAGTGACCCATGACCCAATTATGTAACTGTATATTTTCAGCCTTCTGGCTGCCATGCTCTTTCAATAAACCGTTAGTTGTTGTTATTATTATTATTATTATTATTATTATTATTATTATTATTATTATTATTATTATTATTAATATTATTATTATTATTATTATTATAAGTTGTTGTAGTAGTAGTAGTAGCGGTAAGAGAAGATTGGCAATGTGGCAGATTGGGGCCCTCTATGATCGCCTATGTGAAGCAAGAACACTGCAGGTGAAACTAAAAATTACATGTGACGGAAAGCAAAACACCGATAACGAGGGAAAAGTGCGTGTGGGAAAAGTGTCTCTGGCAGTAAGATCTCTCACAGAAGAATCCTCCGGTGGGGTTCTGTCAATAAACAGAGAGACATTAAAACTACTGAAAGATAAACATCCCCCTGAAAGTGATGAATTAGGTATCAGGTGCATCAGGTTCCAGGGTGACTATATCCCATCAAATGCTGTCCTGTTCGAGAAAATAACAGGAGAGATGGTGTGGAAAAAGACACTGAAGACTCGAGGAGGAGCTGGCCCTTCAGGTCTGCATGCAAACGGTTGGAGAGTCATCCTCAGCACAAACAAGTTTGGCCCTGTAGCAAGTGATCTCTGCACTGCCATTGCCGTCCTTGCAAGAAAGCTGGCATTCTCTAGCTGCCATCACCTCCATGCTCTGACGGCCTGCCGCTTCATTCCCCTGGATAAGAATCCAGACTGTAGGCCTATAGGGGTGGGGGAAGTGCTGAGGCGGATCGGAAAATGGATAATGGAGGTGGTAGCGGATGATGTTAGGGCAGGAGCAGGGAACCTGCAAGTGTGTGCTGGCCACCAGGCTGGCGGGGAAGCCACCATTCACGCCATGAGATTGATATTTGAGCAGCGTGATTGTGAGGCCGTTCTCCTGGTGGATGCTTCAAACGCATTCAACATACTTAACAGCAAGGCCGCACTGTACAACATCAAGATCAAGTGTCCAAGCTTTGTAATGTAAGTTGAAAACTCATATAGGAATCCATCAGACCTCTATATAGTAAACAACAAGGCTCTAACAGGTGATACCATCTTGCAGTCAACCAAGGGAACAACACAGGGGGACCCTGTTGCAATGGCAATGTACGCAATAGGCCTATCAGTGCTCCAACAAGAAATAATTTTTGAAACAACTGAGTTCAAACAAGTGGTGTACGCTGATGACCTTACAGGAGCAGGAAAAGTGGAGGACATCAAAAAGTGGTGGGACTTGGCAACATCAGGAGGTCCACAAATAGGGTACCACCCAAACGCCAGCAAGTCCTTCCTCATTGTGAAGCCAGAACATTATGAACGGGCAATGGAGGTGTTTGGCGGAAGTGAGGTCAAAATAACAAAGGATGGCCAAAGACAAATAGGTGCATTAATTGGCACTACGGACTTCAAGAACGAGTACGTAGCAGGAAAGGTGAATGAGTGGGTTAGGGAAATCCAAGCACTGTCTGAGAGTGCTATCACAGAGCCACATGCGGCTTTTGCTGCATTCACCCATGGAGTCAAGCATTGGTGGAACTAGTACTATTACACACACATTTCGTACAGCAGCACTCTCAAAACAACATCAGCAGATACTATGACCATGGAACCTGAAAATAAAATAATTTATTTAAAATAATAATGAAAGTCCCCAGAAACAAATAACATAAACAAGTGACATTATTAACGGGAGGTTTGTTCTCGGTCAAAACAACAGCTGGTAAAAACAACGTCTGAGTTAGTGGGAATAACACTGGTGGCTTAAAACAACAGATGATTATCACAGAAAATACTCGATATAGAGTGAGTACATCAGATAACGCTTATGGAACATTAACTCCTAAACTTATTATGAAATTAAATGATTATTATTTTAGGTTAGTAATGAAAGTGTCATGAGGCTGTAATATTAACACGAAGAAGAGTAACTTATTAATAAGACATCACATAAACCAAACGGTGTTGAGTTATGTTAGACAAACGCTGCAGATAAACACAGAGGAACAAGATGCCTCCACCAGCCCTTTCAGGACGCTTTCACTCTTATTAGAACTGTGAGCGAGGTCACCCTTAAAGACGGAGGTGTTATTCAGCCTCAAGTCACATATAACACAAATTATATAAACTTATGCAAAATATTATCTTCCGAGTTCAATATTAAACACTATGAAATTCTGACTACTATAAGATCAATCAATGAGAATCTGTAAATTAAAGAAAATTTTGAAAATCATTATCAAATACTATGTGTCTGAGAGAAAATCTGCACCCCCCCCCCCCCCCCCAGGAACGTCCAAAATTCCCGTGGACCTTCATTCTACCACCCCCCCCCCCCCCGCCTAAAAAAAAATTATATATATATATATATATATATAGATATATATATATATATGATTACGAAAAATAAATTTAGAAAATTCGGCATTAGTCCTGATAGACAGAGGCGTCAACCTTAACACACTATTAACGTACCTAGTCAGTAGCAAGGCACCATCTTCTTCCTCGTCCTAAATGTCTTCAGTTTTAGAAGCTTTTTCGGCCCTCCTCTAATCTTCTTTTAGCCTCTTCTTTCTCTCACTCAAAATCAACACCAACACCCTGACCTCCTCCTTCACTTCTTTAACTTACGCTTCTCACGCCGATCATTTGTCTAAACATCTTCTTCGCCTTATCCTGGTCGGGTAAGGAGTGACCCGGCAGCTCAGGTTCCTATGATCAAGTATAAAATTATTGTCACGCATGAAGCGGACGCCAAAAATACATCGGGACTTGTAATCAGGACTCACATAGCTCTTGTCGGCCCATAAGTTCCTCCCGCGGAAGGTGACACTGTGAGAGGAAACTACCGGCCAATCTTAAATGAATTGGCGGGCCGGCGTTTTGAAAAGTGTTCTATAGATTTTATGCTTGGTGAGGGCGAGCTCCTCCTTGTTTAAGATATTAGCGTTAAGGACGTTTGGGCCACTGCCGGAGTCTAGAACTACCTCTTTGAACTTCCCAAAGACAGTACACGGCATCAAAATTCGGTTGTTGTTTTTGAAAATATCCTTTTAGGGTTCCAGGTCTTTCTTTTCTGATAAAAACAACAAATCCTGGCTGTTTGTATATGAAGTGGTAGCATTATACATCGATAAAAAATCTACGCCGAGAATATTTATTGCTCCCGAGTAGACTTGAAAATCCACCTCCATTGACACGTTCTGAGGGAACCTTAACCTCAGGTGAATTTGTCCAATTATCATCGCTTCATTCCCCGCTATGTCGGCAAGGGTCAAGCGCTATCTAATGTCAATTTTATTTTGCATTTGGAGATCCTCAAGGTCTTACAGACGGATTGTTGAAACAGAACACCCGGAATCAATCCTGAAAGGGAGCGGGACGAGTGAGTGCTCCACACAGGCGAGACAGTAGGGTGTGCTCTGGGGGCTCCTAGCCAACTCAGTCACAAATCTACTGTTACCAAGCTTCTCGAAATACAACTTTTTATTCATAATTATGTTTAAATTACTGGTGTAGAAGAACTACTTGTAGTCAATGACAGCCTAAAAGAAAAAATACTGTAGACAGCTTGGAACTAGATTTACCTTCATGTGTGTGTGTGTGTGTGTGTAATAATGTAAATAATAATAATTAACGATTTATTGAAAAAGTCGGCAGCCCGAAGTCTGAAAATAAACATTAGACAAAAATGAATTATTACATACCAAGACATGGGGTGGGTGGGCCGTTTAACAAAAGCTTTCATGACTGAAAGAAGAAGGAACAATGATTGACCATACAAATTATTATAGTTTACAGTTGATGGCCCGGGCGTGGGCTGGTCATGGAGACACCAGGTGGTGTGGTGTTCACGTGGTGTAGTAACTCGTCCTCGGCTGTTGATATGAGGGACCTCACGTGGTTATGAAGACATCGGGTGGTGTGATGTTCACGTGGTGTAGTAACTCGTCCTCGGGTGTTGATATGAAGGACCTCGCGTAGTCATAGGGACAACGTGTGGTGTGGGGTGGTGTCACACAGTACCTCACTGTGCGGTGATACATATATATATATATATATATATATATATATATATATATATATATATATATATATATATATATGTATATATATATATATATATATATATGTATATATATATATATATATATATATATATATATATATATACATATATATATATATATATATATATATATTATCTTCACTACACACAGTAAACTCTTTTCTCTATACACGGTAAGCTATGGCTTCACTTCACACGGTAAGCTATATCTTCACTACACACGGTAAACTGTCTTCACTACACGAGGTAAGCTATATCTTCACTATACACGGTAAGCCATATCTTCACTACACACGGTAAGCTATATATTCACTACACACAGTAAGCTATATCTTCACTATACACGGTAAGCTATATCTTCACTACACACAGTAAGCTATATCTTCACTACACACGGTAAGCTATATCTTCACTTCACACAGTAAGCTATATCTTCACTACACATGGGAAGCTATATCTTCACTACACACGGTAAGCTATATCTTCACTACAAACGGTAAGCTATACCTTCACTACACACGGTAAACTAACTTCACTTCACACGGTAAGCTATATCTTCACTACACACGGTAAGCTATATCTTCACTACAAACGGTAAGCTATACCTTCACTACACACGGTAAACTATCTTCACTTCACACGGTAAGCTATATCTTCACTACACACGGTAAACTATCTTCACTACACACGGTAAGCTATATCTTCACTATACACGGTAAGCTATATCTTCACTACACACGGTAAACTATATCTTCACTACACACGGTAAGCTATATCTTCACTACACACGGTAAGCTATATCTTCACTACACACGGTAAGCTATACCTTCACTTTAGACGGTGAGCTATATCTTCACTACACACAGTAAACTGTCTTCACTACACACGGTAAGCTATATCTTCACTACAAACGGTAAGCTATATCTTCACTACACACAGTAAGCTATATTTACACTACACACAGTAAACTGTCTTCACTACACGCGGTAAACTATATCTTCACTACACACAATAAACCATATCTTCACTACACAGGGTAAGCTATATTTTCACTACACACAGTAAACTGTCTTCACTACACCAGAAAGAAGTTGGAGGCCTTTGAAATATGGTGTTACAGATGAAGAGGTACTAAGATTAGCGAAAAAAAAAAGTAATTAGGGGTGAGAGGATAATAGCATAAATATTAATGGGCAAAGTTGAGGGTAGGAGGACCAGGGGAAGCAGAGACTGAGATGGATGAATGAAATTAAAAATTGGGACCCCAGAGAGATACTAAACTTTAGAGGATTGGTAAAAAGAGCCAGAGAACGTTTAGAGTGGAATGTGGTCGCCACACACACACACACACACACACACGCACACACATGAAGGTAAATCTAGTTCCAAGCTGTCTACAGTATTTTTTCCTTTTAGGCTGTCGTTTACTACAAGTAGTTCTTCAATACCAGTAATGTAAACATAATTATGAATAAAAATTTACATTTCGAGAAGCTGGGCAATAGTAGATTTGTGACTGGGTTGGCTAGGAGCCCCCAGAGCTTACCCTACTGTCTCGCCTGTGTGGAGCATTCACTTGTCCCGCTCCCTTTTATGATTGACTCCGGGAGTTCTGTTTCAACAATCCGTCTGCAAGACCTTGAGGGTCTCAAAATACAAAATAAAATGGACACTAGGTAGTACTTGACCATTTCGGATGTAGCGGGGAATAAAGCGATGTACCTTGGACAAATTCACCTGAGGTTAAGCTTTTCCCAGAACGTGTCATTGGAGGTGGATTTTCAAGTCCACTCGGGAGCAATAAATATTCTAGGCGTAGATTTTTTATCGATGTATAATGCTACCACTTCATATACAAACAGCCAGGATTTGTTGTTTTTATCAGAAAAGAAAGACCTGGAACCCGAAAAGAATATTTTCAAAAACAACAACCGAATTTTGATGCCGTGTACTGTCTTTGGGAAGTTCAAAGAGGTAGTTCTAGACTCCGGCAGTGGCCCAAACTTCCTTAACGCTAATATCTTAAACAAGGAGGAGCTCGCCCTCACCAAGCATAAAATCTAAAGAACACTTTTCAAAACGCCGGCCCGCCAATTCATTTAAGATTGGCCGGTAGTTTCCTCTCACAGTGTCACCGTCCGCGGGAGGAACTTATGGGCCGAGAAGAGCTATGTGAGTCCTGATTACAAGTCCCGATGTATTTTTGGCGTCCGCTTCATGCGTGACAATAATTTTATACTTGATCATAGGAACCTGAGCTGCCGGGTCACTCCTTACCCGACCAGGATAAGGCGAAGAAGATGTTTAGACAAATGATCGGCGTGAGAAGCGTAAGTTAAAGAAGTGAAGGAGGAGGTCAGGGTGTTGGTGTTGATTTTGAGTGAGAGAAAGAAGGGGCTAAAAGAAGATTAGAGGAGGGCCGAAAAAGCTTCTAAAACTGAAGACATTTAGGACGAGGAAGAAGATGGTGCCTTGCTACTGACTAGGTATGTTAATAGTGTGTTAAGGTTGACGCCTCTGTCTATCAGGACTAATACCTTCACTACACACAATAAATTCTCTTCACTACACATGGTAAGCTATACCTTCACTACACACGGTAAGCTATATCATCACTACACACAGTGAGCTATATCTTCACTACACACGGTACGCTATACCTTCACTACACACTAGGGTGTGTCAATTTAGGGGGTGAACTGGCTAAATTGAAAATCGAGTAATTTGGTAGCAATTTATTGTAGTCTTTAAGCATGCAAAACAATATTCTGGCATAAATTTTTTTTTATAATAAGTCCTGCCTACATCAAATGGATTTTTAAATGTACATATTTGTGAATTTATAACATAACCAGCGTTTGCACACATGTTACTGTTTCAAGTTTCATATTATTATATTTTATTATCCGTAGTCTATTTGAAAGTAACCAATGCCTTCATACTCTCTTTGCTTTGGTTTCTTGTCATCAGTAGTCTGCTTGCTATTTGTGCTTTGATGTAACCTTCTCGCCTCTCGTGGCTGTAAACATGGCCCGCTGCTTCTGTGACCATTTTCACACATCTCTCCACACTTTGAGTGTGGGAAGGCCACTTCGGCACCTGCATTGGAGTCTCTTTAAGGTTTCTCAATTCTTGGCTAGTTAGACTTGTTGTCAATGGTGGCTCTAAGACTTCCAAACTCAAGTCAACCAATTCTGACAATTTGGTGGCATTGACGTTTATTGGGGGAACTTTTCTTGAATGAAACGAACAGTCTCCCAACTGGTCGTCATCTATTAGCGTTCCTCTAATCTTTAGAATGACTTCTACAGCCTCGGTTCGGAGATTGGTACATTGACTGCAAAGCATTGCTTGCAAAACTGCTTCTGATCGAGCATACCAAGCGGACCTTCTTGCCACAGGTAACACGATGTCCCTCATTACCTTCCTCTGTGTTCTTACTAGCTGCAATTGAAACAAAAGGTGATTGGGCCCATCCACCCACATAGGATTAAGTTTCACACTAAAACAATGGGGAAGATAAACTCCAATAATAAATTCAACAATTAACCTCAAATTCTTCAGCACTTTGCCCTTCAATTCGTGTTTGGAAATCCAAATCCTGCAGAAACGAAGAACTGTAGTTAACCAACGGCTGTGACTGACAGGTCCAATCTCCAAGAGAGCCAATGACTGAGGCACTTCTCCTGATCTTATTGCTTGGGCAATACGATAAGCATAGGATTGATCTGTGCTGAGATCTTTGATGACTCCTTCAGACAACACCGGAAGGGGAGGGCCAACTTCGACCTTTGGAAAGGTTGTATTTATTTCTAGTTGTGTTTCTTCATCCAGCATGATGCCAAGGGGACCTGACCACTTGTTGTTGCTCTTTGTAGGACCATCAAGTTCCTGGATGAGATGACGAAGAGGTAGCTCGCCTGTATGTAAATCACATACAATCCAAACAAGTCTTCTTCCTAGTTTTTTCTCTAAATGCGTCATTACACCCCCCTGCCATCCGGTGTTCACTGCAGTTGAATCTCCACCAACAGCCTGCTGTGAACTGCCAAGTCCTCTCTCCTGAACCCAACATAAAATATGATCAGCAATGACCTCTGCATGTTTCTTCCCTTCTACTTCAGTTTCGGGAGCAAAGTGAAACAAAAACCGACCACCAGGCTCAGAACAGACAGAGTAGTGTTCTTCTTTGATGAGACCTGGAAACTTTCTGTTCACTCCCTCTACTTCTAGCAAAACTTTTGTGTCATCTATTCTTCCATCAAACAAAAGACAGGAGAGCCCTCCCTCGCTTAAATCTTTTTCATGCTGATCAGATATTTCCTTCATTATTTTTTCTTGTGCTCTTCTAATTTTATTATGATCTATCACCAAAGATACATCCTCTCGGCTGATGAGGCCTGCATCTATCCAAGCGGCAGTTGCAATTTCTGCAGCCTCACGAAGTCCAGCATGGTGGCGAATACTAGCTAAAGCAATGTTTGAAATATTTCTTGTGTTGTACTTCATTTTCTTTGGTAAAGGTTCAGATGGCTCTTTGGAATTATCATCTGATGTTGCTTCCTGTTCATCAGAAGAACTATCAAAGAAGTGATAAACATCTTGACACAGCTCTTCCTCTCTTTGGATGGCTTCTTCACTCTTCATTTTCTTCTTTTGTTCCCTCTCTCGGATTTGTTCTCTCTTCTTGGCATTAGCAATCTGCTTCTTTGTTTCTGAATAATCTATTGAACCCGTTTGCATACTTCCTTGGCCTTCTGCCTTTGTCCTCTGTGCCTTTATAAACTCAAGCTCTAAAACAGGGATCTTCTTTTCACGAGGACAACCACAATCAATGTGGGAATTATTTTCTCTCTTACCTGAGTGAGAACAGTTGGATTCAGAACATAATTGTATGGAGCACTTGCAGGTCAAAATGTCAAACAGAGTATCAAGTGTGTGCAGAAATTCATTTTTCCTGGCCAAGTTTCCTTTACCAAGTGATGTTTCAACTGCTTTGTGCCATAATTTCGTTAGTTTTAGCTCAATAGTTCGACACTGATTAATCACAGGTGGTTTGAATAGTGCATTAGCTTTTGTCCATTGATGCAGAAGAGGGACTATCATGTCATTTATGAGTTCTTTATCTGTATAGTTCCTTCTGTCCTTTGCATTTTTTTCTCGAAGGAGTAACCCTAATCTTAGCATGTCTCTCACTGTTGGAAGTTCTGATACAGGAAGCTCCTTCCCTTTACCAACTAGCAGGCTCAAGTGGGTTGACAACTGACTCCTTGTCTTCAATTTTGACATCTTCACACTATCTGACAAATAGAAAAATATTTCAATGTTTCATAATTCAATTGTTGTTTCAAAAAATATCAATTTGTTTATCAAAAATGCTGTAACAGAAATAACATAATAATTTCTTAGAACATAATGTTTTATACAATGATATAAGTAACTGCGACAATCAATATGCCCTACTTACAATAATTAAAATGTAGAATTCGTCTAGTAGAGTAGGTGCAAGTGCAATGAGAGCAAACCACCGTCTATGATATCTAGAAGGAGAGTGAGCCGGGCGCCTTATCCTCACGCTTGGTACAAGTCAAAACAAGAATTAAACTGTCCCACACGGAGAGCCTGTTCATGTTCATGTTCTGACATGCATATTGTACACAAGCTATAGAACCATAAAATACTCCATAATCTATATGCTTACATGAGATTAGTTAATATCAAGTGAATAATTCTAATCAAGTCTCATTAATTTGTTGAAATACTGATATTTGAAACTTTAAGGTATAATTGATGTAGGTGAGGGTTATTTCAATTCATTTTTGTTTGCTAATCTCAAGTTTAGACATAAAGAGGCACAATATTTTGACTACCAAATTTGATTTTTAACATGTTGACAAAATTGACACACCCTACTACACACGGTAAGCTATATCTTCACTACAAACGGTAAGCTATACCTTCACTACACACGGTAAGCTATATCTTCACTACACACGGTAAACTGTCTTCACTACACACGGTAAACTGTCTTCACTACACACGGTAAAATGTCTTCACTACACACGGTAAGCCATACCTTCACTACACACGGTAAACTGTCTTCACTACACACGGTAAACTGTCTTCACTACACACGGTAAAATGTCTTCACTACACACGGTAAGCCATACCTTCACTACACACGGTAAACTGTCTTCACTACACACGGTAAGCTATGTCTTCACTACACACGGTAAGCTATAGCTTCACTACACACGGTAAACTATCTTCACTACACAAGGTAAGCTATACCTTCACTACACACGATAAACTGTCTTCACTACACACAGTAAGCTATATCTTCACTACACACGGTAAACCGTCTTCACTACACACGGTAAGCTATATCTTCACTACACACGGTAAGCTATATGGCCACTTTACATACACAACACCTCCCGGCAAGATAAGCAGCAGCAGTGACGTCGTTGACTTAGGTTATCATCGGCGCCATCTTGTCACCATAGCAGTGACCGTGACCAGCTGGCCCAGACGTATGCAAGAGTGAACCCTACTAGTATATTCTATAACATACCATCACACAGTAGACGTCATTATACGCTATTAATAATTAATTGCCTCGCAACAATTAATTTAAAGGTTAACAATTATCACACCAGAATCTATAATCACATTACTTTATTGTGAATAGATTGGCAAAGTGATTAAATTCTTTAAGTGAACATCGAATTCACCACTTCACATCTGAAGTGATTATCACTAAAGAACATTTCTGCATCTCATTGTTTTAAATTTAGTGAACAGTTTTAACAATCAATAATTCACATTAATTACTATTGTATTCATTTACTTTGGAGGATTCAATTCAATAAGTAGAAACAGATCTCATATAATGTTAGAAGCATGTATGAAGTTCTGACCTGAACAGTTTTACAGCGACAAATACTTTCCTATATTATATATATATACAAGGTGTAACATTTTGACGGAGGGTTAATACAACTGATGGTGTCAGTGAGGGAGGTGGTGTAGTGTGTGGTGCTGTAGCTGTGGTGTCAGTGAGGGAGGTGATGTAGTGTGTGGTGCTGTAGCTGTGGTGTCAGTGAGGGAGGTGGTGTAGTGTGTGGTGCTGTAGCTGTGGTGTCAGTGAGGGAGGTGATGTAGTGTGTGGTGCTGTAACTGGTGGTGTCAGTGAGGGAGGTGGTGGAGAGTCTGGTGCTGTAGCTGTGGTGTCAGTGAGGGAGGTGGTGGAGAGTCTGGTGCTGTAACTGGTGGTGTCAGTGAGGGAGGTGGTGTAGTGTGTGGTGCTGTATCTGTGGTGTCAGTGAGGGAGGTGGTGTAGTGTGTGGTGCTGTATCTGTGGTGTCAGTGAGGAAAGTGTCAGTCACCGCCCTGCCATAAATGTAGTCCCCGTTTTAAATTCCCACTCCTTAACAAAGTTTGGAGTTCTTGGTTGTTCACTTAGCTGATAACACGGAGTTGTGGCCTCACACACACTGCACTATGTACACTGTGTCCTCCCAGGTGTGTGTGTGTGTGTGTGTGTGTGCTGAGCGATTTAAACATTAGGTTTCTTCGTCACGAACTGGCCAAGGAGGAGGTCACAATCCACCATAATGCAATTTTGCACTGTAGTAGTATTTTGTCTTTCGGTGTAGTTACTTAGTGTTTGGGTTTTTTGTATTATTGGGGGCCTTTAACATCTCTATCGATTTGTCGTAATTTTGTTTGGAGGTGAAAGTGGGTTTTTCAGTCCTAATGGCCAGTTAGGGGTAGTGTGGATACAGCACACTGTAGAATAAGTCTTTTATTATGATACAAAAGGGGATTGTGTCCGACAGCGCACTTTCACTTACTCACTGTAGAGGTAGGCGTCCATTATCAGCTGAATAGATTCTGGGTGCTCCAGGCGCGCCCTTGTGACAGAAGGCGACCGCTGTATTCACTCGACCGCTTACCACCCCCAACCTCTACTTCGGGGTAATTACGTAATATTCACATTCAATCAAATGTAAAAACAATGTTTTTGCTCGAGCGTCACGAGTTGTTTACAAGAATCAGCTGTTTCATCTTGTCCTGAAGCTGTGGTGGAGGGAGGCGACCACGAGAATAAGATGGACAATGTTAGGGAAATACCTTAACAAATTTCTCACACCATTCACTTCATTTAAAACAGACAATACGACCTAAACTTAAATTAACGACCATTGAGTAGTTTTGTTCAGGTCAGGGTAAGTTTGGCTGACTCGTTTTACTTGAAAAAATAATATATATTTACGGTTTTCTTCGTGATAGTTCCTTAATGATGGCAGGTGTGAGAAGGACCACTGGCGAAGGCATAGAGACAACACCTTCGTCTCCACTAAATTCACCTCCAGAATGGCGACGACTTTCGAGATTTTAGTTCATAGTCTTGAGATTATAAAGAGAAGACTATAAACAGCGTCTTGGCCTTCGTGTTACTCCATTTTATGTTTGTTTAAAGTAGGCGCCACAAACACACTACCTGCTGGCCTCACACACAACAGCGTCGGCGGGGGGATTAAATAAATACCACAAAATTATTACATAACTCTATTGTCATGGCCAAAAGGACGAGCCCCAATTACTGAAACATCTGCAATAAGCTTTTATCCACAGTTGCGGATTCTCACACATTTACGGTGCAGACCTGGGGTGAGGGAGGTAACTTATGTGGAGCCAACCCTCTCCCGCCACACTAACTCTCCCTCCCGGTGCACCACACTAACTCTCCTTCCCGGTGCACCACACTAACTCTCCCTCCCGGTGCAACACACTAACTCTTCCTCCCGGTGCAACACACTAACTCTCCCTCCCGGTGCACCACACTAACTCTCCCTCCCGGTGCACCACACTAACTCTCCCACCCGGTGCAACACACTAACTCTCCCTCCCGGTGCACCACACTAACTCTCCCTCCCGGTGCAACACACTAACTCTCCTACCCGGTGCAACACACTAACTCTCCCTCCCGGTGCACCACACTAACTCCCCCTCCTGGTGCACCACACTACTCCCTCCTGGTGCACCACACTAACTCTCTCTCCCGGTGCACCACACTAACTCTCCCTCCCGGTGCACCACACTAACTCTCCTACCCGGTGCAACACACTAACTCTTCCTCCCGGTGCAACACACTAACTCTCCTACCCGGTGCAACACACTAACTCTCCCTCCCGGTGCAACACACTAACTCTCCTACCCGGTGCAACACACTAACTCTTCCTCCCGGTGCAACACACTAACTCTCCCTCCCGGTGCACCACACTAACTCTCCCTCCCGGTGCAACACACTAACTCTTCCTCCCGGTGCAACACACTAACTCTCCCTCCCGGTGCACCACACTAACTCTCCCTCCCGGTGCACCACACTAACTCTCCCACCCGGTGCAACACACTAACTCTCCCTCCCGGTGCACCACACTAACTCTCCCACCCGGTGCAACACACTAACTCTTCCTCCCGGTGCACCACACTAACTCTCCCTCACGGTGCACCACACTAACTCTACCTCCCGGTGCAACACATTAACTCTTCCTCCCGGTGCACCACACTAACTCTTCCTCCCGGTGCACCACACTAACTCTCCGACCCGGTGCAACACACTAACTCTCCCTCCCGGTGCACCACACTAACTCTCCCTCCCGGTGCACCACACTAACTCTCCCTCCCGGTGCAACACACTAACTCTCCCTCCCGGTGCAACACACTAACTCTCCCTCCCGGTGCACCACACTAACTCTCCCACCCGGTGCAACACACTAACTCTCCCTCCCGGTGCACCACACTAACTCTCCCTCCCGGTGCAACACACTAACTCTCCCTCCCGGTGCACCACGCTAACTCTCCCTCCCGGTGCAACACACTAACTCTCCCTCCTGGTGCACCACACTAACTCTCCCTCCCGGTGCAACACACTAACTCTCCCCCCTGGTGCACCACACTAACTCTCCCTCCCGGTGCAACACACTAACTCTCCCACCCGGTGCAACACACTAACTCTCCCTCCCGGTGCACCACAGTAACTCTCCTACCCGGTGCAACACACTAGCTCTTCGTCCCCGTGCAACACACTAACTCTCCCTCCCGGTGCACCACACTAACTCTCCCTCCCGGTGCAACACACTAACTCTCCTACCCGGTGCAACACACTAACTCTTCGTCCCCGTGCAACACACTAACTCTCCCTCCCGGTGCAACACACTTACTCTCCCCCCCCGGTGCAACACACTAATTCTCCCTCCCGGTGCAACACACTAACTCTCCCACCCGGTGCAACACACTAACTCTCCCACCCGGTGCAACACACTAACTCTTCCTCCCGGTGCAACACACTAACTCTCCCACCCGGTGCAACACACTAACTCTTCCTCCCGGTGCACCACACTAACTCTCCCTCACGGTGCACCACACTAACTCTCCCTCCCGGTGCAACACACTAACTCTCCTACCCGGTGCAACACACTAACTCTACGTCCCCGTGCAACACACTAACTCTCCCTCACGGTGCACCACACTAACTCTCCCTCCCGGTGCAACACACTAACTCTCCCACCCGGTGCAACACACTAACTCTTCCTCCCGGTGCAACACACTAACTCTCCCACCCGGTGCAACACACTAACTCTTCCTCCCGGTGCACCACACTAACTCTCCCTCACGGTGCACCACACTAACTCTCCCTCCCGGTGCACCACACTAACTCTCCTACCCGGTGCAACACACTAACTCTTCGTCCCAGTGCAACACGCTAACTCTCCCTCCTGGTGCAACACATTAACTCTTCCTCCCACAAACGTTACCTCACAGTGTCATAAGTTTTCAGTCAACAGCTGCCTCGGATGTCAAAAGATGACATAGTTTGGTCAACAGGTAAGTTCACACTTCAGTTATCAACCCACTAACTCTGTGTGGTTGTGTGACGTCATTCTTCGCCAAATACAATATCATAACACTTCTGGTAGTTGAGGAGACCGTATTAAGAAACATCACTAATGACTATTCCAGGTGGAGACACGAAATCCGACAAGTAAACTGCCAGCCATTGGTGAAAGTCAGAGTATGTTCCAGAGTCTTGACTGCCTGTCAGGGACAGTGTGGATACAACCACTGGTAACAGAGACTATAACACCACATTACATACTGTACAGCGGCCGGTATACCTGGAGAAGGAGGAGGAGGAGGGAAGTGTTACTCGAGGAACAGTGGCTACCCTGAGAATGACCAAGGGGGAGACGAAGACAGTATAGGGGAGGTCCCCGGTGCTAGCAGACACTGACACAACAGTGACTGGAGGAGAGAAGCCTGGCTAGGACAGAGATGAGCTTGTGTGTGGCAAAAGTCGAAAGAGTGTGTGAGTTTTACCGGCCTTACAAAGCTCCACAATAGAAATATATCATTTAATAACATCAATAAAATTACAAATGACAAAATGAGGGACGAACTATATAAGTGAAGCCATACAGGGTCACGGCATCAATCATCTGCCATGAAAATTTTGTAGATGAAACGTTTAAAGAAATAAAAGCGTGGACATAAAACCTTCTTTGACTCGTATAAAAGTGCACAACGGAGTGGACAGTAATGAGTGCTGGGGCAGTAAGAGCACCTCGAGTGTATTGTGAGAGAGAAGGACAAGCAGAGAAATGACTGCAGACTTCGGAGGTTGGGGTGGAGTGATAAGTGGGTGTATTATATCATCACGGGTGAGGAAGGTGGAGAGTGATCATGGCGGATAAAGTTACAACGACCACTGGCTATATCAAGAGACTATAATGGAGATAGAAGAGGATAGAAGGGCCTGGAGAAGAGAGGAGAATGGACGCCGATGTGTCATTCGTACATTTAAGAACTGTCTAAGGCCTAATATTTGTTGTTTCAGTTATAATTTCTATTATCACACAAGACTTAAAATTAATGTTATAAATTATGTTAAAGTTCAATCTTGATTGTGGCGATGGTAACTTAGCTCTTTAGAAACTCTTTTATCACTTTTTAACCATTGTTATGCTATACGCTCAGTCATACCTATGATAATAACAGACAACATCAAGTACAGTCCCCCCCCCCCCCTGGCCCTTATAATTAACATAAGGTTTAAGAGAAATATAAAACACGAAGGTAAAATATTTCCTGATGCAGTAATCCTTAATGTTTCATCACACTGAAAGAAAAAAATCTAAGGTTCTATAGTAAAGTTTTTTCCGAGTCCGCGTTGTAGAGAAGTAACAAGTAACTTTATAAAAAAAATTGGGACCACAATGCTTCCTATAATTAACTGGAAAGTGTATCTGACCCACGTAAAGAAGGTATGACGGACACCATGGTTCGATAGACAGGAACTGGTCCGGGGAAAGACAACAAATAGAGCATTGGTATCGGGTGGTCGAGGCTAGCGGCTGTCAGAGGTCTTGGACTGTCTCATAGGCTTCTGAGGGCTGTCTGTCCCGATAGGGCTGTCCTCCGTTGTATTTATGGGCAGCTGGTGGTGTCACTAAGCAGCTTCTCGTCACATGAACCATTTTCACTTCCCTCTGGTGGAAAATACGAAAACACGGCAATGGTCGTCAATGAGGTAGTGAGTCAAACTGGCGTATAAACCACTGTGGTCTCCAAGTTCCATTAAGCTGTGGTTCACTGGGTCGGAGCTTCGACTTGTGCTATACTGCACTGTAGGTCCCCGCCTTACACTGGACACAGGAGTTGATTCCGATATTTTAGGCTTCACAACAACACTGAATTAGGAGGATAGAACGGACACTTGGGGGAGAAAGAACGAACACTGGAGAAGAAAGAAAGGACACTGGACTACAGTATAATAGAACGAACACTGGACTATAATAGAACGAACACTGGACTATAATAGAACGAACACTGGACTATAATAGAACGGTCACTGGACTATAATAGAACGGTCACTGGACTATAATAGAACGGAAATAATAAAATAACAGTCAATAATGGAACTAGGAGGAGTTACTGTGTGTGAATCATAGTGGCTGGTTTCTGTATTCAGGATATCAATAGGAATTAGTGAATACAAAAGGAGAGGCTGAAAGAATGAGTGACACAGTATAAGTGAAGATAAGGAACATACACAGCGTTACAGGGAAATACATGAAATAGAATCAGGAACTTTCTTATGTGGGGTAAAACAATTTCAGTCTGGTCAGGAAGAATAGGAGTTGAACTAACTAACTAACGTGGTCAAATGGGAGGGTTGCAGGTGAGAAAGAGAGGGCAGAATGAAAGAGAGATGGAACATAAGAGGGGCAGAAAGGAGAAGGGGATGTAAGAAGAGTAGGTGTAGTGGATGACTGAGGTGAAGGGGAGACTGAGAATGGGGTGAAGGCTGGAGTGAGACTGAGTGTTGGGGTAGTATTGGTGGAGTGTGGCGTTAGTATGGAGGAATACACGGACAGGTAACGCTATTCTCCACACCGCTGCTCCAAATTAGGACCAAGTACACTACACTAACATAACAAAGACAATTATACATTATGAGGAATTAATATTTCCGTCACATCATGTTAGCCTCGACGCACGGTACTTCCTTGACTAATACATGACACACAACATTCATAATACACATTCCAAACATTCAATAACATTCAGGATACTTGTGAAATACTAACACACACACACACACACACACACACACACACACACACACACACACACACACACACACACAGCGTTTCATATTCTAAGTGGTGTGGCGTATTGACAGAGTCCTCCCTGGTTCCTCACTTTTGTACAGCATCAAACACACTCACTCAAACACACTCTACTATCTCCCTTACACACACTTTAACATCTCCTTCACACACTCATCCCTCGCTGTGTCACCCTACTCCAATCTCTCTCTCTCTCTCTCTCTCTCTCTCTCTCTCTCTCTCTCTCTCTCTCTCTTTTCCAACCACCACCTCATAATTTTACACCCTTCCCTTTTACACTATTTATCATATTATTTCATGCACCTCGTTCGTTATCATCCTCTTCCAATAAGATTAATATAGTAGATACAACGAGGAGATAGAAGAAAGTACAATAGTGAAGGAAATAATCGGTGAAGGAACAAGAACAAATTTGAAAGAAGTAGGAAGAAGAAAGAAATATAATCGAGTCCAGGATTAAGGTTTTAACGATCTTAATTTTCCAGGATTAGAATATCTTAACCTGACCTGACTTGACCAAACCTCACCAAAACTAACCTAACCTAACCTAACCAGATCTAACCTAACCTAATTTGACCTGACCTAACCTCCTCCTTCCCACCTCTCTCTCTCTCTTTTCCCTTCCTCCTCTCTCCCTTCTTCACTCCCGCCTCCCAGCCCCTTCCTCCTTCTCCTTCTGAAGAGCCACCAACACCGACCGACACTCACTCACTCCACCACACACACCTGCTTCACTCCACCACCACACACTCCTGCTTCACTCCACCACCACACACTCCTGCTTCACTCCACCACCACACACACCTGCTTCACTCCACCACCACACACTCCTGCTTCACTCCACCACCACACACTCCTGCTTCACTCCACCACCACACACTCCTGCTTCACTCCACCACCACACACTCCTGCTTCACTCCACCACCACACACACCTGCTTCACTCCACCACCACACACTCCTGCTTCACTCCACCACCACACACTCCTGCTTCACTCCACCACCACACACACCTGCTTCACTCCACCACCACACACTCCTGCTTCACTCCACCACCACACACTCCTGCTTCACTCCACCACGCGAGAGTGAAAACAAGGCGGTGTCACTCAACATACTCCGCCGCCTCACATGCAAACTACAACCTTGTCTTCCTGAAGTTTTTATCTGAGCTCTGCCTCTTGTCTTCCAAACTCAACGTGCATTCTTTTCTTTCTTCCTTCCTTCCTTTCCTTATTTTTTTCTTTCTTTCTCCCTTCCTTCCTTCGTTTCCTTATTTTTTTTCTTTTTCTTCCTTCCTTTCTTTCTCCCTTCTTTCCTTTCCTTATTTATTTCTTTCTTTCTTCTCTCCCCATTCTTCCATTTTTATTTCCCTACTCTCTTTCCTTCTTTTCTGTTCCCTTCCTTCTTTCCTTCATTTTCCTTCATTTCTTTCTTCCTTTTTTCCTGCTTTCTATCCCTCATGCTTCATTTCCTTCCTTCCTTCGTTCTTTCCTTTCTTTCTTCCTTCATTTCCTTCTATCTTCTTTCTTTCATTCTTTGTTTCACTCTTTCCTTCATTCCTTCTTTCTTTCTTCCTTCATTTCCTTATCTCCTTACTACAAAACCTCTCCTCATATCAGTCATTCTTAACTCCCTCCAACATCAACTTCTCATCCTTTGACTCTCTCTTCTTATCAACTTTCTCACTAAGTAACTTTTATCACTATTTACTTTTTGTTTTCCTCTTGTGTCTTGTAGTTATTCCATCGTTTCTTCTTTTATCACGATTCGGTATCATCTACCTCCCACTCCCTCATAGAAAACCTAACCTAACCTAACTTAACCTAACCTAACTTAACATGACCTAATTTAACCTAACTTAACCAAACCTAAACTACCCTAACCTAACCTTAATTGGGATATATTAAGATGGTAAACGTCTTAAACGAAGTAAATGTGAACTTAACATATACAAATTAATTTCCATTAGGTTGTACCAATGAACGGAGAAAGTATTCCTCTTTGGCAAAAGCTTTATTTACTTTATAAGCTTAACTGCCGACTATCCCTATTTAGCGTAGCGTAGCGTAGTTTTTCTTTCTCCACCACAAGTGTGTTATCAACGTCTGTGCTCATCGGTATATCACTTCTGTCAGCTCACCCATCAAGAGGAGGGTGAAATCACTGTCTTCAGTCAGTAAGTCAATCAGTTAGCTAGTTTGTCAGGCTTACACAAGACTCAGCTAATAAACATGCTTTATTCCTCTAACAAGAAAATAAACGTTCAGAATTATTTTCACAGAAGCTGTGAGACAGGAGAAGCGGAGGGCTGGCTGCCAGGTCACTGAGACACAGACTGAGAGTGAGAAACTTTAATCTTCACTGTTGGCTATACAGTGCCTGGCTTCCTGGAGCCAAGAATATCACTGTTTCCATCCACAACTCATTAGCTAACTTCCCAGAAGTCACCAAACCAAGCTCCACCAGAACGCTGCCACACACTGCCACAAAAGAGCCAAATATGATTCCCCACAAACTACCCAAGGAAGGAGCTCGTGCTTGGTAAAGCCTAACTCATCGTTCCTACAAGAGGGTATAAGATACTTACAAGTTTAATTATTTTTCCAGAGAGGGTAACTTCGCCCGACCTTACCGGAGCTCCAACCGAACAAAGAGAAGCTAACAGCAAAGACTTAGCAGCATCTTTCCCGACACCTTCGTTATCAAAGTTCGTCAACACAGCAGAGAAGGAAGACAACACTGTAGCATCAATCAGGTTAACAGCCAACCGCTACAGTTGCCGACACAACACAGACTCAACTTATTTAAGTATCCACTCAGAGCGCCTTACAGTAATCACCTCACTCTCACCGCCAAAAGGTTGTCAGTCTCACAGTCGAAGAAGTTTTGTTCAGATTGTAATACTGCACAGAATTGCTTTAACCAAGGTATATGTGCTGTTGTTGAAGCCGCTGGGCAATAGTTGCTCTACCTCCTAGCCACGGATGCACAACTTCTGGGCATTGGACGACAGCACCCTAGTTGGCATCTCAGAACTAGGAGAATACCGAGGGACTCTAGGTCTCCATCTCAACGTCTCCAAATATAAACGCATCTCCAGTCATCTCATCATCGACCAAGTTACAGCTGTCTCGACTGGAGACCAAACCAGTGATCGTATAGACAGTTAACGACTTCGTGTCCTTCCCGGAGCCACCACTAGTGATATTATCCACTAGTTGACCTGACCAGGGAAGGGCAAGACCCGAAGATAACCACAGCAGCCTCTACGCCTCGTCAGCTGTTGTTATTACTCTGCTTCAACACCTCAGATCACAACACACAACCACTAAGTCGGTTTACACTTCAGACAACAATGACTAAATATTAAGAGGGAAATACATCTGTTCTAAGTCAGGTGCCTCAACCTGAGAAAAAGAGAAGGAAGAAATGGGATGAGAGAGAAAAAGATAACAATTTATACGAGAGAGAGTAGGAGACAAAGAGAGGAGGTTAGGAGGAAGAGAGACAGCAGATCAGATGAAAGAGGAGAAAAGGAGCAGATAGACAGACAGACGCAGGAGAGAGAGAGAGAGAGAGAGAGAGAGAGAGAGAGAGAGAGAGAGAGAGAGAGAGAGGACATAGGGGTCTCGTCAGGGGTAATGCTGTAATATCCGGACGACACGCTGAAGTCCGTCCAGTGGCTAACACTACCCCGCCAACACACAAGGTAGCTGACACTACCCCGCCAACACACAAGGTGGCTGACACTACCCGCCAATACACACGGTGGCTGACACTACCCGCCAACACACAAGGTGGCTGACACTGCCCCAGCTGACACTACCCCAGATGACACTACCACAACATGGTGACTAACACTGCCCCATCATGGTGACTGACACTATCCCATCATGGTAACTTACACTACCCCATCATGGTGACTGACACTATCCCATCATGGTGACTGACATTACCATTGATGAACACATTAGTATACAATAAAACACACACACACACACACACACACACACACTCCCCTCACAGTAGGACAGTAGCGCTCTTGGGTACATTAAGAATATATATGGCCATAACGAGGGTGATTCACCAGTTATTTATGGTAGATGTGCCCCGGCCACTAACACCCCCGGTCTGGTGGTGTGGCTGAACCTATTCCTTCTCAACCTCAACTGTTCTAAGATTCGGTTCTTTATGCGGTAATTTTTGTGTTGCCTTCGACATTATCTGAACAATGACTCGAGCTTAATGATGAGGTTACAGGAATAATAATAATAATAATAATAATAATAATCATCTTATCATTACTCACAGTACCAACACTTAACAATACAGAGAGTAGGTCCTTCGAGAGTCTTTTAAGTCTCTCTTACATGGCTGATACGATCCTTGTCTTGTGTGATCATCCTTCTGTAACTCTCCTCCAATCACTGTGCTGGAGGTGACGTTGGGTGAGAGACGCCGTGTGTCACATTATGAAAGAAAGGCTCGAACCTGTTGCATTACTGGGTGTCATAACCATGGTGTGATCTCGCTGGTTGTAGTGCCCGGGAGCTGTTTTCTTATAGACTGGTGTGAAGGGAACCGAGTGGATATAGCGTTCACCTGCTGCCCTAAAGGTTACTGGTTCGCTTGTGGGCTTCCCTTAGTCCTTCCAGCTGTTAATGGAGATTGAAATTTACAGCCAGCAAGGAAAAAAGGTGGAGTGTAGTGCCCCTTTGTGTTGTGTATTATTATGGTCAGTCATTGTGTTTGATTTCCCTGAAGTTTTATTATTAACTAAATACCAGCCGGTCATAATCACCCTCAACCATCGTGTTGGTGCTGGGAGGTGGCGGAGGTTACAGTGTAGTCGAGTGTGTTGCTGCCATGATGAATCTAACATAAAATAAACATAGCCTCATCTACCCTAAAATAACCTAACCCAACCTAACCTAACCCAACAGAACCGAACCTAACCTAACAGAACTTAACCTAATCTGACTTGACAAACTACGTAGCTATGACCAAGTATGACCCAACGAGAAAGACTTGAGACTTAGTGAGAAAGCCAGCCATAGATATTTCCTTCCCCTTTAACAATGGTATTACTTCATCAGTACCTGGAGGGCGAGTCACACAGCGGTGGTAGTCCTCGCTCAAGGCTCACCTCCAAGGATCACAGGACTATATCGACTGTGTTATTATGAGAAACAAATTTCCCTGGACACTGATGTCATCTCCCGGTAGCCCAGATTATGTGTATTAGTTTCTATATTAATCACCTCAATGATTCCTGTGTGAGTGAGTGAGTGAGTGAGTGAGTGGGTGAGTGAGTGAGTGGGTGAGTGATGAATGAGATTTAGTGAGTGAATGCAGGAGGTATGAGTGGTATAATAATAATAATAATAATAATAATAATAATAATAATAATAATAATAATAATAATTAACGGTTTATTGATAGAACATGGCAACCAAAAAGGCGGAAAATATACAATAAACAGAGGTGATAAAGTTACATACGGAGAAATTGGCAGTGGGTCACTTGATAAACAAAACCTTTCATTACAAAAAAAGAAGTAACATGGAATGAACATACAATTTAACTATTGATGTGGTCTCAAGGCAGCCGGTCTTGTAAACTGTCTGGGGAGTTGATAGTGGCGCCTTCCCATGGTACAGAAGGTTTCACAACAAAGTGCAGTCCTGGTCTCTGGTTGGTCAAAATCTTCCTTGTATACACTCCCATCACACAGTCCTGGTAGTCTAGATCTCTCAGCTGACACAGTGTAGGAGAGGGTTCTTGTTTCTCATCTGATGTTAGGAATTTTCATTTCTCACCTGGTGGAGTTGGGAGCCCTCGTTTCTCACCCGGTGTACTTGAAATTCCTTATATCTCAATTGGTGTAACTGCGAGAATTGGTTTCAAATCTGGTGTTGTTGTGGTGGTGGGTGGTGGGTTGTCAGGTCTGAGTGGACTTTGTCTACTGACCGAGGGACATCGGCTTGTCACTGTCTAACTCTTGTTTCCAATCATTTGTGTTGTAATTGTCACTTATGTATATCAGCTGTGGATTGAGCGTCAATCTTTGCACCGTATTGTTGGTGGCGAAGAGATGGGGGAAGGGGGGGGGGGGTGGCTGACAGACCGGCCCCAGCAGTTGCCTCCGTGGTCTAAAAGATCCCGGCCGCATGGAGGCAGCACCCATGGAGTGAGGACGATGGTGTGAATGGAGCGGAAAGTTTGAGTGGTGCAGCAGGTGTGAGTGGTGCAGCAGGTGTGAGTGGTGCAGCAAGGGTAAGTGGTGCAGCAAGGGTGAGTGGTGCAGCAGGTGTGAGTGGTGCAGCAAGGGTGAGTGGTGCAGCAGGTGTGAGTGGTGCAGCAAGGGTGAGTGGTGCAGCAAGGGTGAGTGGTGCAGCAAGGGTGAGTGGTGCAGCAGGTGTGAGTGGTGCAGCAAGGGTGAGTGGTGCAGCAGGTGTGAGTAGTGCAGCAAGGGTGAGTGGTGCAGCAAGGGTGAGTGGTGCAGCAGGTGTGAGTGGTGCAGCAGGTGTGAGTGGTGCAGCAAGGGTGAGTGGTGCAGCAGGTGTGAGTGGTGCAGCAAGGGTGAGTGGTGCAGCAAGGGTGAGTGGTGCAGCAAGGGTGAGTGGTGCAGCAGGTGTGAGTGGTGCAGCAAGGGTGAGTGGTGCAGCAGGTATGAGTAGTGCAGCAAGGGTGAGTGGTGCAGCAAGGGTGAGTGGTGCAGCAAGGGTGAGTGGTGCAGCAAGGGTGAGTGGTGCAGCAGGTGTGAGTGGTGCAGCAAGGGTGAGTGGTGCAGCAGGTGTGAGTGGTGCAGCAGGTGTGAGTGGTGCAGCAAGGGTGAGTGGTGCAGCAGGTGTGAGTGGTGCAGCAGGTGTGAGTGGTGCAGCAAGGGTGAGTGGTGCAGCAGGTGTGAGTGGTGCAGCAAGGGTGAGTGGTGCAGCAAGGGTGAGTGGTGCAGCAAGGGTGAGTGGTGCAGCAAGGGTGAGTGGTGCAGCAGGTGTGAGTGGTGCAGCAGATTCACATACACGTGGGAGGAACAGCAGGTGCAGCTGGGTTAAGGTCTCCGGCCTGGCGAGGAAAGGAATCAGCGCCTCTCAGTGTGACAGATGGTGGACAAGAATCGATGGCGCCACCAGCTGTCTCACAAGGTAGGGAAAAAATCATAGTTCAGGGAAAATGTGTCGACATAAAATTCTTGGTAAGGCAACACAGCGCCAAGAACTACACCACACGTAAATTCTCAACTCTGGAATTGTTATAACTTATATAATAGAAAAACCCCGATATTTACGTAAAATTCGTTTGTGATATTTTATTTTCACGAAATTTTGACCCAAGGTAATACCAAATGTCCGTATGATGAGTAATATTCTGGTGTTTAATATTTATAAATCAAACATGGCTGCTGATGTAACCAAATAAAATCTTATGTAATATTTTAGAGTCGTTTAAGCTTATGGATTTTACCTCCGAGGGACTGTTGAATGGTTGACCCTTATGAGGAAAAGGAGCACCAGGAGGCTCAAGTAACGTGCTCACTGCTCTCACTGTGTTAATCTAATATGGGAATATAGTCGAGTACATTATAATAGCAACGACACAGATAATATAAGAAGTTTATGGCCAAGTTAGATTAAGTTGAGTTAATTCGTTTGTGGCGATTATCAATTAACTTAGGGGTTCTGTTCATGACACTTCTCTAACATAGTGCGACTTATATCTGATAAATAATTTGGTTTCGTAGGTAAGAAGACACCCACAATCAGGCTGCTTGGTGGTAGTGGCTCGCAGTGGTTCATCTCTAAGTTGCAGATCTAGGTTCGACTCCCACCATACCTAAAACTAATTTACTTGAATAATCGTCATTCTTTTTTCAACTGTCAAAGGACGGCGCTGCCTCGCTTCCTGTCATACAGCCAAGAGCAAGGTTGACCTGACCAGATGTTAACAAGTACAGTATGGTGGTGTCATGGCCGAGGAACAACAGATGTGTGTCGCGGTGGAGATGATTAAATCATTCTTATTCAGAGGTGAGTTGTGTTCTTCATCTGAACATAACAGTTGACCGGCAACACAATAACATCAGTGTTAGAACAGTAGATCGGCAACACAATAACATGAGTGTCAAAACAGTGCACCTGTAACACAATAACATCAGTGTCAGATTATTGCATCGGTAACACAATAACATCAGTGTCAGAACAGTGCACCGGCAACACAATAACATCAGTGTCAGAACAGTGCACCGGCAACACAATAACATCAGTGTCAGAACAGTGCACCGGCAACACAATAACATCAGTGTCAGAACAGTGCACCGGCAACACAATAACATCAGTGTCTGCAGTTTGCACCAGGAACACATTAACAGTATTGTCAAATACTTTACACATCAATACGACCTAAAAAATATCCAAATTAATAGTGATTTAGACCGCATTCAGACGAAAAAAAACATGGTCTAAAACTTCATTCATTTGAATTTTTCAACGTTCATGATCAAACAGCATCTCTTGGCTACTTACTAATGGGTCGAGAAAAAAGTCAACTACATATTTGGCTGGTTTCGTCTTCTTAATTATAGCATATATTCAACATTCTCTAGTCACTACTGCAACTGGGAGTATTCTAACGTGTTTCAATTGTGTTTAATTCCTGAGGTAAATAATAATCAGTATTTTGGAAGTTTAAATTTGGTCTAAATGGTAGTCGAGTAGCAGAAACAAAACATCTACAAGCACAGACAGAACATTTTACAGTAGCAACAAATACATCTTGTTCATCATCAGTAGATTACTCATCGTCTAGACCTCATAACAGCCATATTAATGTGAGAACTGACCCTCGGTATAAACACTGTAGGTAGTCTTTGTATTGTGCCTTAAATAACGGGGAACCTCTTAAAATTCTAAACTTGACCAATTAAGATCATGGTTTAGGAACACAACAAACCTTGTCTTAAAACGGAACAAATAAGCTTTAAAATGACGTACGTTGTATGAGTATAACGAAAGAGAACTAAATGACCTCTGGCTCCTCACAACCAGCCGGCCATCAGCTTGTAATATGTAAGCAGGAGAATACAACGGGTAAAGCTGTAGACGTTGCATGAAAAGCTAACTGGCCTCGATACACCTAGACACGTGGAGCTTAACGATTATGAGCACAGTGGAGGTACACGGGGAGATGATAATACGCCATGGAAGGAGAGAAGCAACACGGTGGAATAAAGACGTGAATAAGGCTACGAAGAAAAAAATCCATAAATAGTAAAAGATACAAACTAGGAAAATACAATAATGCACAATAAAGAGGATTAAGGAATAAATAAATAAAGACAGTGAATAAAAACTTAAATAAATTAAACTTATATTTTAGGAAAGAAGACGAAAGGAAGAAGCAAAAATAATAAAAATCCTTTCTATAAGGAGCCAAACAAGTGGAGAATAAGGGCGTGTGAAAAATGATGTCAGACAAGGATGATGATGAAGGAGAGAGAAAGAGATAGAGAGAGGGGGAGAGAAAGAGAGAGGAAACTGGCTGTGGGTGCAAGGGGGGTATTTTAAGGAACTGGAGCGTAGTGTTGATAAGAGATATGGTCATTCTCTCAGGAGGGTTGGCGTCGGAATAGAGCGAGAAGGAAAATGCATTAGAGAGAGAAAATGGAGAGGAGAATATAATGTTTAAAATATATATATATATATATATATATATATATATATATATATATATATATATATATATATATATATATATATATATATATATATATATATATATATATATAATCAGGGGTGTATTCTTGTTCTTGGAGCAGATGGCTAACACCAGAACGCGTTGTTCTATTTCAATAACTTTTTCCACAGACGTTCTTTGGGTGATAGTAAGTAAAAAAAGAAAAAAAATACCACAATGCAGAGAACCTTACTTAACTTAACAAAACCTACCTAACTTCCTAGCCCAGGGGGGCTTTGTCCCCCGGACCCTCCGGCATATTAAAGAGAAAGTACTTGCTTTGATATATGGCACCAATGAAAGCAACTTTCTTGAAGCATCATGTGTAATTTTATGTTTTTTGTGGACGCGAGAGTACGTTGGGGCCGAACGGCTCGATTGTTGCTCGGAAGCAAAGAGAGGACGACAGAACGAACCGACAACGGCATTATTTTTCGAATGAATATTTGCGGCAAATAATTAGTTTCTTCGTGTACAAAGCTCGTAGAGACATAATTTTAGTGTCATATGATCAGTTATTCACCGTGTTGTGCCAAACAATTTTCTCAACCTTCATACGCTGTCCACCACAAATGATTTATTAACGTAGATACAAAAAACTAAAAAAAAAAAAAGACTTTTAATTAAAATAAAAACTTGTCGTGTCGTGTTTACTACTAACTCTCACCCAAACAACATCTGTGGAAAACATGAAGGTAATCGAACAACTCCTTCTGGTGTTAGCCATCTTCTCCAGGATTAACCAAAAATAAAATTAAGTTTTCGTCTTTGGTTGTGGTCCTGAAAACTGTACACCCTACGGTGAACAAGACAACGTTAGGGAACAATTCGTGTCTGCCAGGTAGCACCTTATTTTACCACGAAATATTTTATTTGAAAACCAAAACACGACGATCAAGTAAGAATATTGTGTTTCCTTCAAATAACTGCCAGCGCTCATGAGGGAGGAAGACTATAACAAACTGGAAGGATGTCTTAAAGGAAGAACCAGATAACTAAGAGACGTCCTCCTCGTTCCGGGAAGGACCACCAAGATCTGACGAATCTAGACTCAGTCCCGTATTGCGAAGACCACAGTGAAAAATGACTTTTGAATATTGCGATACTCTCAGGACTCGATCTTTGGTGATCACAAGAAACACTGGAAAACTTGTCAGTTCAAAGAGGAGGCGTGATGCTGCAATAGAAAATGACTTGGAAGGTCATGTAATAACGGCGTAAAGGAATTCAAAATTCCGGAAGTTGGATGAGCTAATGATATACACAAGTCACTATCCAGAAAATCACTGGATCAAAAAAATTTCCCGAGTAACTTTACACAGTAAACGTGATCCCGATCTTCATCACGGGAGGTAACGGCGACTTACTCAGTAAGACTCGAGCAAATACAAAAACAACGACATCTTATACATAAAACTGACTTGGACTTACCTGAAGTGTGATGTGTTGTGGTGTGTTATCGTCCCTTGAGAAGCTGTTAACTTTCACCTACCTGGAAAAGGAAAATCAGATTAACCTTCCATCTCGCTTACTGCTCCAAAAATGTTCGTAAACCATGACTCCTTATTGTAAACACACTAGCAGCAATTATACTTATTTCCCATTTAACTATAACAATATGTCTTTATATTCCGCCAGGTAAGGCCTGGCTAAACGTTAATTGTGTTTTATCGTGTAGTTATTGGCAAGAGGTTTTAGTGAAGGGGAATAATGTAATGTTATATAGTTTTAGCAGTTGGTTGTGTTGTGGGTTGTGTCAGCTCCTGCCCACAACAGCTTCCTCATACCTTAACAGTATATATTTCGTGAAGTTTCGACAATGACATCGATAACAAACACTGTCTCAGAAACACACATAGTAACTCCGCTCGGCACGTTACTATAAACCCCTTCAGAAAAAACTGCTATCATTAATATAATAAACAAATAAACAATTCACAAGTAGCAGCAGACACTTACTACCTAATACGTCGAGAGTGTGATCACAAGCCTGGCTGTGATCTCTGATAGCTAAATACTGTAAGATTTGTATTTATTTTTTTTTTACGTGAATTAGCTCACCCGGGCACAGGTCACCGACCCACATCGGGGCTAGGGGGTCGAAAATGTAATAATAATAATAATAATAATAATAATAATAATAATAATAATATTAATAATAATAATAATAATAATAATAATAATAATAATATAGAACCATAATGAAATACAAAAATGAAAAAATATATCAAAAGTGAGAAACAATATATGTTTGTTGTGTTGTCAATAGTAAGAGAGACAATTGAGACCCTGCAATTGTGTGTAAATGAGGCAGAAAGTCAGATCAGCAACCTGGGACTTGGTCACAATTTTCGTGATGCCATATGGCAGCAGGGTCTACCATTAGACAACATATTATGCTTCCAATATCTTCCCAGGTGGTAGTACCTCCCTGTTTGGTAGCTGCCTACTACCTACAGTTACACGTCAGCGATACCATCTCTCTACTTGTACTATATTTGTAGAATGTTCTCTCATCTGATAACTACAGTGAGACCTTTATTTAACAGCATATATAGAGAGAAAAGTCTGTTATATCGAGAGGTCCGTTAGATGTGACGTTACCGCCAAACGAACTGTATAGAGATGAAAGTCCGTTATATCGAGGAACTGTTGTGTGGAACCTCCCGTCTAACAGATTATATGGAGAAAGAAGCCCGTTATATGGAGGTTTCTCTGTAGTCGTAAACAAAATCATGGATAGAATTATTAGAACTCAGTCAGCTTGTTTCTGGGGGCATAAATATAAAATCCTTAGTGCTAAAGAGGAGAGTAAATTATGGCATTACCGGCACTAAGTGGGTGATTGAGTGCCGCCTGGAGTAGTTTGGACTGTTGTTTCCCTTCAGAACAAGTGAGAAAGAATTAGCCAATTTAGATATAAACATCGAAAAGTCAAAGAACACCTTTTGTACGGTAATTATATACGTGTACTATACAGAATTAACCACTACAACAGAGCTTAATAGCCACCTTAGATGACCTGGGCTTGTAACACCTGCTCTCACTGTCTCAAGCATTATCATCAACTACACATGCTAATCTTAGAGTCTTCTTTCTTACTATTGTTGATGCTCACATTATCCCATATGCGGCAAAAACCTGAACCTTTAAACATTATCCCAAGTGTGGCAAAAACCTGATTCTTGGAACATTATCCAAGATACGGCAAAAAATGTGATCTTTGAAACATTATCCCAAGTGTGGCAAAAACCTGATCCTTGGAACATTATCCAAGATGTGGCAAACACCTGATCCTTGGAATATTATCCAAGATGCGGCAAAAACTTCAACCAGACCCCAGGAATGCCACACACTTTCCTTCACCGATACAATAGAACTGTCGAGTTAACTTTTATATCACAAACATTAAAAAAAAGACAAATATTTATTGAATATTAATGATGAATCAGAAATGTCAGCGGCGTAATTAATGATGTTCGTGCTGCGTATTGACCAACTTGTTGCCAATCAGCGCCCAGTTCACAATAAATGTCTCTGGAAATAAAAAAGTTATCCTTGTTAATGAACTACAAATTAGCAATGTCGTTATGCAGAGTTTTGAATGTAGCGTCCGGAGATAATTAGGTTTGCATGAAATAATTGCACATCCGTCAACTCCACATTCATGAGGTTGTTTTCAGTGGAACACAAGAATCGTGGAACACAAGACTCTTGGAACACAAAAGTCATGGAGATAAGAGACATTGAATACAAAAAATGTGGAACACAAAAGATGTGGAACAAAAGAGACATGGAACACAAGAGATGTAGAACACAAGAGATGTGGAACACAAAAGATGTGGAACAAAAGAGACATGGAACACAAGAGATGTAGAACACAAGAGACGTGGAACACAAGAGATGTGGAACACAAGAGACGTGGAACACGAGAGATGTGGAACACAAGAGACATGGAACACAAGAAATGTGGAACACAAAAGATGTGGAACACGAGAGATGTGGAACACAAAAGATGTGGAACACAAGAGACATGGAACACAAGAAATGTGGAACACAAGAGACGTGGAACACATGAGATGTGGAACACAAGAGATGTGGAACATAAGAGACATGGAACACAAGAGGCGTGAAACACAAGAGATGTGGAACACAAGAGATGTGGAGCACAAGAGATGTGGAACACAAGAGATGTGGAACACAAGAGATGTGGAACACAAGAGACGTGGCTCCCAGCAGCTAAAGGGAACATCAACACTCACAGTCTTGGGATGATTCCTGTGGTATCGTGTGTCTCTCTCTGGGGTAAATGAGAACACAACTAATTGGCTCACTCACACCAAAATGGCTCTCATATTTCACTCAGATTCTACTTATCTCCAAATATGTCGACTAAAATGTCACTCTCATTTTACCGTTACTAGATTTTTCTTTTGCCTCAATTAGGAGATAAATGAACGTACCTTTGTGAATCAAGTCCAGGTCAGAAGTGAGAGAATGAGGGGGAGGGGGGGGAGGCAGAATTACATACGTTGTATATATTTCTGTCTCGTTAACACATTACTAAAGGCTTAAGAATGGTGGGATTCTATAATGAGAAATATATAAAATATTTTAAATATTTCCTCTGCCTGTGTTTCATATTAAGTAAGGATTGAGAGTGACGATTTTCACTTTTTGGGGGGAGTAATAATAATAATAATAATAATAATAATAATAATAATAATAATAATAATAATAATAATAATAATAATAATAATAATAAATAATAGTCAGAGTTGTACTGTTACTTACGGTCAATGTTCATCAGTTAACAAAAATTGCTACACTTGCCTAAGATCAATCTTCCTCGTACCACGAAACTTCTTTAAGTGGCTTTAAGAATTCAGGTTTCTTAACTCGGCTTTCCATCATAGTGACAGAGGTGAGGGAGCTGGCAGGTCCCGGACTCTCAAGAGCTGCTCACAGGCACAGCTCCCCTGCCTTGTGTCAGGTCAGGGTCTACCACTACATCCTCACAGCATCCTATGGTGTTTTGTTTTGTTATGGTCAGCTGGCCTCTTATAACTCAACTCAGACTTAATTGACACCAATGCTAGCCTTAACAATTTGGCCCAAATCCTAATGGACACCAACCCTACTGGTTAAATTAATTAGTTTGGACTGTGACCGATTATGAATTGGGTCCACTTCACCTGCAGGCAATTTCTCACCTCCAAGTTAAGGGTGACAACACATCTAGTTTCTATAGTGTTAGTGCGTGTTCACCCATTCTGGCCGCCGCTCTTAAGCTCAGGTTAAGTAAGGTAGCATGACAAACTTTGAAGTCTAAAAGCCAAGGTAAAATATTTCTGCAACCTTCGAACTTTTTAGAATCTGAGTCCAGGTATATTATACTAAAGAGGGGATCACTGGAGACTCGATAATTGCTGGAACATATTTTTAATAACCTAAACCAGAATGTGTCATCTGTTAATAGATGGATTGTTCATGACGTCATCAATCACAAGACAGTTCTGGATAGCGTCTTGTCAACAAATAATAATGCCGTCGTTTGTTGTCTTGTGTATAAAGACAGAGAAGAAAGAGTCCATATAAAATAATGTTATCTTCTTATTGCTAATAAATTGACAGACAAGACGGACAGCAGCACATACCCGAAGAGTCAGGGGACAGAGAGCAAGCTTGGGGCAATAAAGTGGTCATTTCATCAGTGGTAAACACAGGTCACTATTTGCTGCATAAAGGATAAGTGTAGACGATAAACCTTCAACCTTCCGAGTATATCAACAGCCAATATTCTGTGACTATATTTACTTAGCCTTATAATATAATAATGTCCAGATATTCTTGAATTACGCGGAAACTTTATTACAAATATTTCATCTTCATCTTAAAATTTCACGATATTTTTTTTCAGAAGTTTAATAATTCTCATAAAGTAACTCGAGTGATTCATTGAGTTTTCTGGTAGGACATAAAAGTAACAACCTTTCTGTATCAGCCTGGGTGACCACAGTGTTCCAGGATGACACGACACAAGATATATTTTTCTTGTTTCCATCACCTCTTCCTCTTCCTTTGCGAGTGTCTCTACCCGTGTGCATATTTTTCTCGTGTTTAGAAACTCAGCTTCAAGAAAATATCATTCAAACTTTCTAAATGACTTATTAGGTGGACGACTTTCATGTCCTCACAACTACCTCCTATACAACGTGAATAACAGTGAAGATGATAGTTACAATTACCGAGACCTGAGTACACTCGTCAGAGGGTACAGGGCAGCGTAACACCAGATGATACTGTGAACTCAATCCCCGCATAAGACGTCACACAATCTCTTACAGCAACAAACAGGTGTGGTGGATCTGTATAATAGAAACATTTTGTGACCTAAAAGAAAATGGGTTAATATAAGGTTCATTTTGGTGGTAATGTGTGGCTGAAGTTAAGAGAAAATATAATGACCGAGGCGAGGAATGTCAGGCAGGTTGTGAGACAGGGAGGAGGAGGTCTTTGTGTAATAACAAAAAATAAAAACGGTGTATTTATAGAGTTGCAGCCGGTGGCTGTGTGTGTGTGTGTGTGTGTGTGTGTGTGTGTGTGTGTGTGTGTGTACTGGTATGTTTCTACAGCCGTACATACTGTACATGTACTTACAAGCACTGTTCACAGGTACATTAATAAATACGCGAAAGACAATGCAGTATTAGTGTAAGTCTTATATATACAACAGCTTTAATTACAGTCCTTCATATAAAACATTCCTTCAGTTGATGACAGACTTGCTAGGATTATAATACAATACACAATATATCCACGGCCATGAACCAGAAAAAACACTCGTACAATACTTTAATTTAGTGATCTTTGTCTGTCAAAATCTAGTTAATGGCGGAGTGAATCAGAGTAAACGTGACGAGGATGGCGACGTACTGCGAAAAGGCTTTTACACTCAGTCTTCCTCTCCTCTTCCTCTTCCTCCTCCTCCGGGAACACAGTCTTCCACCTCCTCTCTTTAATCACCAAGGCGAAAAAAATCTAATTTAGTGGGTGTAGTGGTGCGCACGGCTGCCTCAACAAATGATTGCAGAGTATTATACCCGTAAGTGGTTCTCAGCACAGCAAATACCGCCAAAGAGATCAGTGGTGGGCCAGCCGCGGGGCCAGTCACTGAGCCAACACACACGCCCCTCCAACTGGATTAAAAGCCCGCGCCTGGTGAAGGTGTGGGAGTTGGCTGGTGACGGGAGGGCTGGAGAGGGTAATAGGGAGGGGCTGACACGCTGCAGGGCTGATTAGCTGAGGGGCTACAGTGTGTATGTGGGTTAAGAGAGGCGGTGTGTGTGTGTGTGTTGATTGGTTCGTCTAGGGTGCTGGTAGGGGAGTGTTTGGTTGGTCTGGGTGATGGAGTTTGGGTTGGATTAGACAGAATTAAATAGTCTGGATACCTTAAAGAGGTCATGGGAGAGTTGGGCGGCGTTAGTACTACTTGGTCTGGGTACTGTAGAGTTAGTACTACTTGGTCTGGGTGCTGTAGAGTTAGTACTACTTGGTCTGGGTACTGTAGAGTTAGTACTACTTGGTCTGGGTACTGTACAGTTAGTACTACTTGGTCTGGGTACTGTAGAGATAGTACTTCTTGGTCTGGGTACTGTAGAGTTAGTACTACTTGGTCTGGGTACTGTAGAGTTAGTACTACTTGGTCTGGGTACTGTAGAGTTAGGAGTGGCTGGGCCGGACATTGCACAGTGCGAATTAGGAAATTAAACTGTTGCAGGTGAAGACGAGTTTATTATCACAGCGAGGAAGACCATTAGGACTCCTGTCTAGTATACCGTGAAAAGGATTCGCTTGCTAATTAACCTCTCGGGTACGTTGACTTAAACCCTCCCTGAGTATAATACCATCGTGCCCAAGAGATATATTCATCCATATCAAAGGGTTAAGACATCATACTCTGGGGCTTAAGTCATTGTACAGAAGGGGTTAAGTCATCTTAATCAAGATGATGAGGCGTCTTAACAATATCTCTCTCTCTCTCTCTCTCTCTCTCTCTCTCTCTCTCTCTCTCTCTCTCTCTCTCTCTCTCTCTCTCTCTCTCTCTCTCTCTCTCTCTGTATATGTTAGATATGGTCCCATGATCATAAGAAAAAAATAGACTTAACACCTGTAGCTACCATACATAAATGTGTCTCTTAGGTGAAAATATCTTTCATTAACGCATGCCTTCAGCCATGGGAGGACCGATGTACCTGCCATAGGAGAAACTTGCCTTTCTCAACTAACAAAACCAGGCGAGTGTGAGATAGCTTGCGGCAGGTCACCGTCAGCGACTGTCACAAGCAGCGACAACAGCTGGTGCAGCATTAAAGAGCTCTCGAGTGAAATGTTGCTTGATGTAGCTCTGCAGGGAGCATAACACGGCGGAATAAACCCAAGGAGGAAGTGTGTGCGTGTCCGCCATAATGCCGGGACGCGAGGCTCCTGCAGCTCTGCACTAAAAGGTCGGGGTGACGAGTAGAGGCAGGATAACCTCCAACATGTGCAATATTTTGACAAAGTATGCATGGCAGTATTACGATACTTGGAGACTGCGTGTAGCGATGTCCGGAGATTACTTCTGGGCTTACGTTGTGACTACGATACTCGGAGACTATTTAGAAATGCGTGGAGATTGTGTCACTATACACGGAACCTGGACACTGTGTTACTGTATATATTTATATTGTGTTACGATACATGGAGACTGTGCTACGTTACTTGGAGACTGTGTTACTTACTGTAAAGCACGGACACTGTGTTATGATGTATGCAGTCTATGTTACAACACAGGGAAGCAGTGACCCTCGGGAAATACAAGTTGTTAGATGGAACTCACTAAAGGCTGTATTATTATTGTGGACATTAATGGAAAAATTATTAGAAACACCACAACAACATCAAGGCTGACTAAGATGTGGGAATAACAGTGCTAAGGGCCGGGTCAGTGATACACTCAACAGCACTCAGGAAGAGGGAAGAGCTAACCAAGTAGGAGAATTTATCTCATTAGAAGTCAATCAGCCAGTCAGTCAGTCAGGCAGTCAATCAGGCAGTAAGTCATTCAGTCAGTCAGTCAGTCAGCCAGTCAGTCAGCCAACCAGCCAGCCAGTCAGTCAGTCAGCCAGCCAGCCAGTCAGTCAGTCAGTCAGTCAGAGAATGTACAAAGCAATACCGACTTCAGGAAACGGACATATGCAACAGATCCCCTTTACTAACAACAGAATCCCTTAACTAGCAACAGAATCCCTTAACTAGCAACAGATCCCCTTTACTAGAAACAGATCCCCTTTACTAGCAACAGAACCCCTTTACTAACAACAGTACCCCTTTACTAACAACAGAACCCCTTTACTACCAACAGAATCCCTTAACTAGCAACAGATCCCCTTTACTAGCAACAGATCCCCTTTACTAGCAACAGAACCCTTTCACCAGCTTCAGTAGAATCTCGTGTTCTCTTTACCACTGTGAGCGTGACGTCACCTCACCAGTAAGGTTCAGGTTACAATTGACGAGGTGATTCTTACTGAAGTTTTAATAAACGGACGATTTACAGGTCCATATACTGAACGATAATATATTTTAACGTGTGTGTGTGTGTGTGTGTGTGTGTGTGTGTGTGTGTGTGTGTGTGTGTGTGTGTGAGGTGTTGTACACTTAGTTACTTTTACACTACAGCGGTGTATGCCACAATATTTAATCGAGGTGTACCACAATTTCTAAGTTACGTGCACTACAATATTTACCCAAGGTGGACCATAATACTGGCATGTCTCGCCCCATCAGGCAGTAGACGACTCAGCGAGCGTCGAACATTTCATAATAATAATGTAAATACTGTTAAAACTTAAGGTGCTGCCCATAGTGTGTGCGTGTGTGTGTGTGTGTGTGTGTGTGTGTGTGTGTGTGTGTGTGTGTGTGTGTGTGCCTACCTGGGATTACTACAAAATTATCATGTTTAGCCTAAAGCCTGTTTCGTTAGTGATCCTGTTGCTGGGGTGTATAACTTTCCTCTTACCTACTGTAGGGTCGTAAGACTATGCCAGCAAGATCTGACAAAGGCTCTGACCAACACCACACATCCCCATGGCCCCTGCGAGCTGGTCCCGGGGTGAACGTGGTCCCCTAATGTGATGATTTTGTTGGTTTTTTCATTTGGGTTGTGATGATCCCCGGGTGAAAATTTAACCATCTACAGTTAAAGTATATCATTATATTACAGCGTATAATGTTTAATGAAGCCAAACTGTTCTCTCCAGTTGGTAATATCGCACAATAATTGTTCACTTACTGTATGTCCAATTTATATTTATTTTGAAACGTTATTATGTGTAGAAAATTAAAAGGAATAAATCGGCAGTAATAACACAGAAAGCGTCAAACCATCTCCATCTTTTTTAAACTTATGTTAAATGTATAATAACGAACAAAATAAAAGAATTGCTCTATTATTATATATAATGACACTAGTTGTAGTAATACATAAGGCTCATCACACTCTTAGTGCAAGAACAACGTGATGATATTTTATAATTATTATTCATCATTCGTATTAGAGTCCGATGGGGCTTACCTAGTACACTGTTCATCATCACCAGCACAAGCATCAGTCCTTTCCTACGTCCCCACTGTCTAGTTACACAAGCAGTGACCGTGCTGCTGCTTGCGAGTTTGTCATCAGCATCGGGGTCAAGTCTCCTTTTACCATCCATCTATCATCCCGTGTCAACTGGTGAAGGAGGAGGAGCCTCACGCTTTGCTCTGTAGCTGTAACCAAGTGAAAATCTGATAATTTGTTCTTTTTACGTTTTCTGATAAAGTATCCATGATGGGTTGGCAACTTCTCACTCGTTGCACTTTTCTTAGAGAAGAGCTAAATATATCTTCATGTATCCGGGATAAACACTTCTTCTTGACACAGACATGGAAGGCGAGCTACACAGACTATATCATATTGTCATCGCTTATGGATGTCGGGTCTTCTACAAGTTGATTTAGGTCCCCAGGAGATCACGGTCTACAGGTAGTGTTGCTAACAACTTTCCTTTAACAATTCTAATGAATGCATTCGTTGAGTCACAGCCACTTAGAACAGGGAATTATGGTATCACAGGGGAAATGTCCCGTCCAAGATGTTAGGCAACTGTGTGTATGGAGTAGCACTTCTATTGTTTAACTCCGGTCCTGAGGAAGAGTTGTTGAATGTTCAGCTGGAGGACATAACATGGGTACACGGCAGCAACAGCACAGTCCCATACTCCACAGCACAGCCTTCTTAACACCAAATGTTTCTATTACGTGACTGATGTGTCGTAACAGTCTTGAGTCAGCCTCTTCAGGATCACACTGAAGCTCTTCTATTCTGTTAAACTGCCTTCGGTCTGTTACAACTGCCTGTGTGAGTCTGTGAAACCCCCCCCCCCCCCATGAATAAATTTCTTCCAACTATATAATATAAAATTTGTCATGTTACTCTTGTTAGGTGATTGTTAGAGCTTTTTTTTTTGGTCTTTGTTTGGGTAGAGGAACATTTCTTGAGGGTTTCTTTATTTCCTGCATTTGGATTCTACCACGCAGGACACTTCTTCCACCTTCGAGTGACTGTTCCTGATAACACCTGTACCTAACTACTGCAGTGTATTAGACGTTTAGAGAGGTAATCACACCCATGCTGGTAATCCCTTAAATGAGTGTTGGTCCTTCAGATGGTCATCATCAAGTTCACCACCAGTAAACTTGGATCTCTTGTGCGTGGAATCTCAATCAAACATAGACCTTTTTCCACCCAAGACAAGGCCTCTGTTTTGATTAGTTTGTGAGGGGATTCGTGCAAATTAAACAGTGACAACAGAAAGGCAGAGGGGAAAGTTTATACTGGAGAAGGTGATGGTACAAATAGCTCTAGTTGGTGGTCTCACTGTCGTCTTGCTCAACATTTACCTGCTAGTGTTCAGTGATACGGATTTTTTCTTCTCTTTGGATAACATAAAACTTGTTTAAACTGACTAATGTTTCCAGTTTTGGATTCTGTGTCGGTGCTCGATATTCTCATAGTGAGAAATTCATAAACATTTTCCTCTCTTTCTTTTATAATTCCGCAGAGACTGATTGCTGGCGCTGCTGTGGGAGTAGCACTGTTGATGAGAGACGGCAGGCTGCACTCATATATGCACTGACCAACCTCTCATTCACTGCTCTTCCTTATTCCACACAGTTGGCGTGAAGATTGAAGTACATATTCCTCAGCGATGGGCAGTTCGGTAATACCTCTGTAGTACCTCCTGTTTGGTATACAGGTGACGGCATTTACTTTACTCTTATTTGATCGGCTGCTCAGCCCCCAGGTCATGCCAGATACCATACAAACTTTCATTCTATAAAGGTGATCATTTAGGGGTTCCAGATACGGCCATAATCTCCTCTATAAGGAAACATTTGCACCACTTAAGGGCTCATATCTACCTCAAGGGTCATAGAAATGTTTGGCGCCAATATATATATTTTTTTCGGGGTGCACCTTTTGAAAATTTTGGGTCCTGACTACCTAGAGTCCTAGACCATACAGCGTGTTGGTTGATGCTCAATCGCCTAGCTTGACTCTACCAGGGGCCAGAGTTTCAAAGCTTCATATACCAAACACTTTCAGCCAAGCAACCGGATACAGTACAGGTTAAATCTCCATGTAATATCGAAGTATCTTCATCACTAACTTCCTATAGCAGCTTAAGTGAACCAGTTAAGTGTATTCTCACATCTCCAGCTATGAGGAAAATTAAACATACGAACCTTTAACATCTGAAAGTATAGCAATATATCATCAACTGCAGGAACTGATCTAGCGTACCGTACATAAAGACCTCACCTGTTGGAGTTCATTAACACATACTTTTAATAACTTGTCTCCAGGTGTGTGACTTATTAATGATTATTTCTTTCGTTAATGCTGTCGCCTTCTAACGTGAGAGTAAATAAGAGTGATATTCATCTGTGACAGGTAAGGCAAGTGTAGACAGTGACAGGTAAGGCAAGTGTAGACAGTGACAGGTAAGGCAAGTGTAGACAGTGACAGGTAAGGTAGGTGTAGACAGTGACAGGTAAGGCAAGTGTAGACAGTGACAGGTAAGGTAAGTGAAGACAGTGACAGGTAAGGTAAGTGTAGACAGTGACAGGTAAGGTAGGTGTAGACAGTGACAGGCAAGGTAAGTGTAGACAGTGACAGGTAAGGTAAGTGTAGACAGTGACAGGTAAGGTAGGTGTAGACAGTGACAGATAAGGTAGGTGTAGACAGTGACAGGTAAGGTAGGTGTAGACAGTGACAGATAAGGTAGGTGTAGACAGTGACAGGTAAGGTAAGTGTATACAGTGACAGGTAAGGTAGGTGTATACAGTGACAGGTAAGGTAAGTGTAGACAGTGACAGGTAAGGTAAGTGTAGACAGTGACAGGTAAAACCCTCCCTCTCTCCCTCCCTCCCTCACGTTAGCTTTTCCCCATATAACTTGGTCTCTCTGGCTCAGTAATTCCTCAGTCAACACCAGACCTGCGTCCCTCCCTCTTAAGCTCCCTCCCCTAGCAGCCCCTCCGCCCTCACTCCTCCTCCCTCCTTCCCTTCCTTCTCCCTCCTTCCCTTCACCCCTCCTCCTTCCTCCCTGACTGCCTCGTCCCCCTCGCCCTTATCCCTTCATTCTTCCTCCTTCCTCCTCCTCCCCTTCCATCCATTCATTCATCCTCCTCCCTCTCCCTCTTCTTCTTCTTTACCCCTAACCTACCTTTCCTTCTCTTCTGTCTCTCTTGCTCTTTACCACATTCCTCCCTCTACTCTCTCTCCCCTCCAGACACTTTTCCTTCCCTCCCCTCCCCTCTACCTCCCCCTCCAACCCTCCTTCACCTTCAATCACTACCCCTCCCTTCCCCTCACCCCATCATTATCCTGCCCCAGTTCCCCACCCCGTCCCAACCCTCCCCTCTCTACAACCCCACCCTATCACTACCCTTCCTTTCCCCCACCCCTATCCCTAAACCAAACCCTCACCACTTCACCACCCTTTACCACCCCCTCATCACCCTTCCCCACCCCCTCACTACCCTCCACAACCCCTCCTCCCCATCTCACCAAGCTCGGGGCGCTGCTGGTGTTTGTCAGAGCTGAAGTAAAAGTTGTCCTGCATTTGGACAAGCCAATTACCCCGTCAATGGCCGCCCGTCTCACTCCCGACAATGACTTGACTTCTTCTCCGTTATTCTTTGAAGCGTCCGTGACACGAGGAGTCGAGGCTGACAAGATAGGCAGCGAGAAGAGCAAGTGATAGCCGCTGGAGGGACGATATGGTGTGAGATAACCTTACTTAACTTAACTTGAGCTATGCTATAATTTGTCCAACACTTAACTTAATCTAATCCAACCTAATCTAACTCACAGTCTAACCTATGCTAAGTCAATCTAACTTAAATATGCAAATATAGTTAAGACAAATTAATCTAATCAAATTTCGTGCCTAACCTAAGCTAACCTAACTTAACCCCGCTCAATTAAACCTAGCCTGACCTAGCTTTATCTAACCTAACCTAACCTAATCTAGACTAACCTAACTTATCTTTACCTAACTTACCCACACGTAATTAAATCAAACCTAACTTAACTAAACTTAACTTAATAAAATCTAATTTAACCTAACCTGAACTAATTAACATTACTAAACGTGACCTAACTTAGACTCAGGTAAATTGTTGCACTGTTAACTGAGAACAAGGTCAACATACACTTGTTCCGTCGTGGCTCACTACAGTAATTGGACGAGGATGACTGATCAATAGGGTCCGTCCTAATCCTAGTGGGCTATAATCCTAGTAGGCTCCAATCCTAGTAGGCTCCAATACTACTAGGTCCCAATCTTAGTAGGCTTCAATCCTAGTAGGCTACAATTCTAGAGGGGTCCAATCCGAGTGGGTCCCAATCTTAATGACTGAATTAGGTTGGGGTCTATTAGGACTGGGATTGCATCTGACTTGCAACCGTGGAATACCGCAGGGGTAGGAACTGCTCCCGCCACTAGTTGTATCAGCCGCTGGTTTGTAATGACGGCAAATTTCTGGCATCTGGTGATCACAACCTTTATTGACACTGAAAATTATGTATCTGGTCTTGTGTTGTGACTCAAGCATTGACGTTAACTGTGTAATGGGCGTTTACAAAGTCTCTTGAAGTTTGTGTTTACAGAGTCTAGTGAGGCAGTTAATGTTTCCTACACTGTACACCATCTGTATGTAACTGTAGTCTTTATTATATCTGCTGTAACTTACAATACCGCCTGTAAGTCTAAATTACAGTAGACATAATGAAGACTATAGATATATGCAGATAAGAGTGGCGTCAAGCTGGTGTTTTAGATGACATACTAACCTGTCACAGGAGCTCTGTAAACATAAACATTAAGGGACTCTATAAAGAGCCACTGATGTACATTAACGAGTGGGCAGGGAGGAGGAAGAGGAGGAGGAAGAGGAGGAGGAGGAGGAGGAGGAGGAGGAGGAGGCCACTGAGAGATGACGCCTCCCACCATCATTGAATTCCAATAAGCTCATACATTTTAACTCTGAATTGCAGATTTTATGTTAGAAAGTTGATGATTCGTTATTATTCCTGTTACATATTCATGCCCATTTTTAAACTATAATTTTCATTATTCCCCCACCAGAGCATCCAGGGGTCACGGTGTCTGTCTGTCTGTCTGTTTGAATCTGTCTGCCTGTCTGTCTGTTTGAATCTGTCTGTCTGTCTGTCTGTCATCAAAATATCACAAAAATAAGTGAACCGATTTAAGTTTAACTGGGACGAAGGAGCGACAATTTATTATTAATATTAATATTATTATTATTATTATTATTATTATTATTATCACAGACGAGTCCTTTACTAAGAGCACCATCACATATATTCATAGCAGCAAGAGACAGGTGACAGGGAGTTGCTCAAGGGACTGAATCTTGATACATTAGTGAACAAGAAAATTAACGTATTGACCTGAAGGCTTTTAAATACCTTCCCTGATAATAAAATTTCACACTTATTATGTCATCTTGGGAGCATTTTTTTTTTTAATTCGTTTCTTCGTTCTTCCGTCCGTGTTTTTGTACGTGCGTTCCTACATCCGTTTGTCCACGTGTCCTTGGCTGCTTCTGTGTGTGTGTGTGTGTGTGTGTGTGTGTGTGTGTGTGTGTGTGTGTGTGTGTGTGTTCCTAAAGTTGTTTTATTTTGCTGAAGTTTTTTGTCACGATCATCCTCATCTTTTCCTCTTTCCCTCCTTCCCTCACCCTTCCTCCTTTCCCTCACCCTTCCTCCTTTCCCTCCCCCTTCCTCCTTTCCCTCACCCTTCCTCCTTTCCCTCACCCTTCCTCCTTTCCCTCCCCCTTCCTCCTTTCCCTCACCCTTCCTCCTTTCCCTCCCCCTTCCTCCTTTCCCTCACCCTTCCTCCTTTCCCTCACCCTTCCTCCTTTCCCTCACCCTTCCTCCTTTCCCTCCCCCTTCCTCCTTTCCCTCCCCCTTCCTCCTTTCCCTCCCCCTTCCTCCTTTCCCTCCCCCTTCCTCCTTTCCCTCACCCTTCCTCCTTTCCCTCACCCTTCCTCCTTTCCCTCCCCCTTCCTCCTTTCCCTCACCCTTCCTCCTTTCCCTCACCCTTCCTCCTTTCCCTCCCCCTTCCTCCTTTCCCTCAAACTGGTTGTTATTGTTAGTATTTTTTTTACTTCGTGTTACTTCTTTTTCTTCCTGGGAGGATGTCATGAGTAGGGGAAATAGTGCTGTGTGTTCCTCTGTTATCACCATTACTCTTGATAATTATTAAACAATACTTTTTAATTAGTTAACGAAGAACAGCATCAATTATGAGTTAACGAAGAACAGCATCAATTATGAGTTAACGAAGAACAGCATCAATTATGAGTTAACGAAGAACAGCATCAATTATGAGTTAACGAAGAACAGCATCAATTATGAGTTAACGAAGAACAGCATCAATTATGAGTTAACGAAGAACAGCATCAATTATGAGTTAAGGAAGAACATTAACTCACTTGGTGTTGTACCGTCGTCTGGGAAGGTGTCCAGCTTGCCACCATAACGCAGCAGTCAGCGCCACTCTCAGATATTATACAGGGGGCCAAGAAGTGAGGGAGGCAGCTATATGACAAGTCTTTTTTCCACATCTGACTCTTACAAGTGATTCTTCCCCTTTCCCCGTCCACCTCCCGGGTCGTCGAGGTCCTCCTGCCAGACCATGTTTTTGTCTTGGTCCATTTTTCTGTGTCTCTTGATTCTTTGAGCCCTTGTCGTCTTGTGTTTGTCCCGGAGGGGAGTGTACAGATGACCGGGCACTCACACACACACACACACACACACACACACACACACACAGAGGCATGTGATCTAAATCCCTTGATCACCACGCACACAATTTACCAGTCAAAGATGACAGTCCAATCTGTGCGGCGTGAAACGGCGAGAAGCCATCGGAGATGAAGGTGGGGGGGTGCCTATACACGCACCCTACACAGGCTGAATCGTGGCCCCTCTTGCCTCCTTGTGCCCTTAGGGCCTCCGACACGCGCGTAGCAGCTGGGGGTGACAGCCCTCGGGTCCCAGGTCCTCTCTACACCCAGATTATCACGAGAGGGGAGCGCACGGACCTTCCAAATCACTCACTGACAGCGCTCTCCTCGCACACTTCTCACCATTGGTTGAAATTGATAACTGATGATGTGGTCCGGGCAGTGTGAGGGAGCGGATTCCATCTTCATATTGGAGGTCTGGCGTTGATTAAAATGCTGGGTGAGGGAGGGAGGGAGAGGGGAGAAGGGGGAGGGGGGAGAGGGGAGAGAGAGAGAGAGGTAGAGAGAAATGGAACCTGGTATAGGGAGAGAGGAAGGGTGGTAGGGTAGCCACACCACCACCATGCTGGAGTGTGGTGAAGGTCACGAGTGTATCTGGTAGCGTCACAGGAGAGCAGGTGACCAACGTGTTGTCATTATGTTAAGCTGATTATCACAACGTTCGTCTGGATTACTCCATGATACGACACGAACCGGTTTAGTTGAGGATTTGTTTTCTTTGTATTTCTTAGCCTTCCCTCTCTTTGTTTTCCTACACTAGAGACAAGTTCTTCCAGACAATATCGTCTGAGATTATCACAGGTCGGTTATCATAATAGTTTACCATGATGAACCTGTTTTACACACACACACACACACACACACACACACACACACACACACACACACACACACACACACACAGTAATAGCCCTGACGGTGGTGTTGCTTACATCAGGAGTCGTATCTCGCCTCAGTAAGAGATCCAGGAGGAGATGAGGTCGACCTGGGAGACGGGGGTTGAAGGTGATGATTACCAAGACACCACAAACACACACAAAGGGATAAAGAAAAAAACAGTGCATGAAGGTAAAGAAAATTAGGAAGGTGTACTAAGGTAAGGAGGATGTACTTAGGTAAGGAAGGTAAGGAGGATGCACTGTACACATGGGTAAGGAAGCTTAAGAAGATACACATGAGTCAGGAAGGTAAGGAAGGTGTACTTGGCTTAGGAAGATGTACAGTACTTAGACAAAAATCAATAAAACACAAGAGGACACACGATGCAGGAACCAACAGTATTACCTCAAGAAGGGAGCTAATGGGTGAAGTGATTGAACCTTTGTTGTTGCTTCAGGTGTTAAGAATATGCATCAGTGTCATATGGGGTAATTAGCTAAATAATGTGTAGGAGGTAATTAGGAGATTAGGACAAATTATGAGGAAGGGAAAGATGGAGGGATCTGGTTTATCGAGGGGGAGTGTTGAGTGGATGTGGCCATTACAATACTGTATGAGAAAAGTGACTGACTGCTGTTGTAAATGGTGAGGGGCTGAGAGAGAGAGAGAGAGAGAGAGAGAGAGAGAGAGAGAGAGAGAGAGAGAGAGAGAGAGACACACACACACACAATACAGTCAGTAGAGTTATATCTGTCAGCAGCTAGTAGTGTTATATCTGTCAGCAGCTAGTAGTGTTATATCTGTCAGCAGCTAGTAGTGTTATATCTGTCAGCAGTTAGTAGTGTTATATCTGTCAGCAGCTAGTAGTGTTATATCTGTCAGCAGTTAGTAGTGTTATATCTGTCAGCAGTTAGTAGTGTTATATCCATCAGCAGTTAGTAGTGTTATATCTGTCAGCAGTTAGTAGTGTTATATCTGTCAGCAGTTAGTAGTGTTCTATCTGTCAGCAGTTAATAGTGTTATATCTGTCATCAGTTAGTAGTGTTATATCTGTCAGCAGTTAGTAGTGTTATATCTGTCAGCAGTTAGTAGTGTTATATCTGTCAGCAGTTAGTAGTGTTATATCTGTCAGCAGTTAGTAGTGTTATCTCTGTCAGCAGTTAGTAGTGTTATATCTGTCAGCAGTTAGTAGTGTTATATCTGTCAGCAGTTAGTATTGTTATATCTGTCAGCAGTTAGTAGTGATATATGTGTCAGCAGTTAGTAGTGATATATATGTCAGCAGTTAGTAGTGTTATATCTGTCAGCAGTTAGTAGTGTTATATCTGTCAGCAGTTAGTAGTGTTATATCTGTCAGCAGTTAATAGTGTTATATCTGTCAGCAGTTAGTAGTGATATATGTGTCAGCAGTTAGTAGTGTTATATCTGTCAGCAGTTAGTAGTGTTATATCTGTCAGCAGTTAGTAGTGTTATATCTGTCAGCAGTTAGTAGTGTTATATCTGTCAGCAGTTAGTAGTGTTATATCTGTCAGCAGTTAGTAGTGTTATATCTGTCAGCAGTTAGTAGTGTTATATCTGTCAGCAGTTAGTAGTGATATATCTGTCAGCAGTTAGTAGTGTTATATCCGTCAGCAGTTAGTAGTGTTATATCTGTCAGCAGTTAGTAGTGTTATATCTGTCAGCAGTTAGTAGTGTTATATCTGTCAGCAGTTAGTAGTGTTATATCTGTCAGCAGTTAGTAGTGTTATATCTGTCATCAGTTAGTAGTGTTATATCTGTCAGCAGTTAGTAGTGTTATATCTGTCATCAGTTAGTAGTGTTATATCTGTCAGCAGTTAGTAGTGTTATATCTGTCAGCAGTTAGCAGCAATGTATCTGTCAGCAGTAATTAAGGCGTCCATCTCTTCCCCTAATCACTGTTATTCGTCTTCTTCACCACTGCCTCCCTCTCTCGTGACCACCAACATCACTGCTTTTTTTGTCCTAGTCGTGGCTCTCTCTCTCTCTCTCTCTCTCTCTCTCTCTCTCTCTCTCTCTCTCTCTCTCTCTCTCTCTCTGGCCTCTTCCCCAGCCATCTCCAACATGCCTCCTCCTCCTCCAACACGTTGATGAGACCAATAGAATATAGTTAGGTTGCAGGTATGAATAGTTTGTCAGGACGTGAAGGTAAGTGGCTGCTCTCACGGGCTGATTGCCTAAGAGTGAGTCATAAATGGAGGAAGGATTTTTCAACCACTGTATGTTGAGGACTCACTTTGTGTATTCTTTATGTAAGTTGAGGATGTGTGTGTGTGTGTGTGTGTGTGTGTGTGTGTGTGTGTGTGTGTGTGTGTGTGTGGACACTCTTTTCAAATCGTTCTCGTTTCTCTTTCCACAATAAATTTAGTAGGTGGTCTGAGGTAAGAGTGATAGTGAAGCGTGAAGATAAAGGAGAGTGCGTGTGTACAAAAGGCGATCAGAGGAAACGGTGATAGAAGAGGAGAAAGAAGGGAGGAATAAAAGAACGAGGGAGAGGATAAGAGACACAAAAGCCTACAGGAGTAAGTGGAGGTGTGTGATGATAGTCAGTGGATCCTGGTAAAGAGTAGGAGAGGAACATGTATACCAACAAAGGATCAGCGAACAATGTTTACCCCTCCTCCCCGAGCCTCCCAAACTGAAGCAGTATCGACCCCAAATGAGATAAAACAGCACACCCGCACTAGACGAGTCATATGAGGGTAAGTTAATGCGGAGACTCATTCCTGCGACTCACTCTAACACAGGGGGGGCGAACTTTTGTCTACGACTGTACGTGTGTTCCTTTATGTACAGTATGTGTCTGAGAGAGAAGGTCTGTGGGCTTGTTTTTATCGGTGTGTTTGAGCAATATTTACTAACAATGCTTATATTACTCTTATGGACGGAGTTGTTTTGGGGTAAACAGGAATATAATATCACCCGGTCTCAACGCTGCACGACAATTTCGGTCCATTAACTGCTCACCTCGTCCACAAGTTAATCACTACTGGCGGGTGTACGATAAGTTCTATTCTTCCATAAATACAACTCTCTGTCAATATTACTCTTCATACAACTACTTAAGAGGATTCAACACCCTATGTGCCAGGTCTGACGACTGAAAGCTAAAAAATGAAGGAGGAATCAGTGTGGATCAGGACAGACTGACTGAACAAACCAACATAATATAGTCCCAGTCCTAATAGGTTCCAATTCTTCTTGGCCCCACATACGTTAAAGCATCCTAACCATTAGAATTGGGGCCAAATAAGACTAGCACAAAACCCTATGTTAAGATAGACTGGGGTACACAGGACTTGGCACTTCTTAAAACCGAGACCGAAACTTCGTCAGACTGAATCCCATTTAGTGTGAAACCTATAAAGACCCAAACCTCTTAAGACTGAGACACATTTGACCAGTCACAGGAAGGACATCGGAGAGCCAATCATCGGTGATGTGTTTCTCCTGTAGGTGTGTCCTTCTTCTGTAGAGCTTTCCTCGTGCAGGTGTTTACTGTAGAGTTTTCCCCTGCAAGTGTGTCCTTCTGCAAGTGTTTCCTACAAGTACTGTATGTCCTTCTTCTGCAAGTGCTTTCTTCCTACAAGTATGTCCTTCTTCTGTAGAGTTTTCCTCCTGCAGGTGTGACCTTCTTCTGCAGGTGTTTTCTTACTACAAGTTTGTCCTTCTGCAAGCATTTTCCTCCTGCAGGTGTTTTCTTCTTCTGTAGGTGTGTCCTTCTGCAGGTGTTTTCCTCCTGCAAGTGTGTTCCTCTCTTACAGGTGTGTTCCTTCCTGCAGGTGTGGCGCTCTCCACCTCCTAATAAAGCAACAGCTTGACTGACGTGACGAAAGAACACAACTTATGTATATCACATGTGATGTGAGACTGAACGAGTCTGTGTCTTGATGGGAGGTACATGTGTCAGTATAGTCAGCCACATGCAGTGACAAGCTCGTGTGTTAAGGACAATGTAGAATGCGCCATTGTAGACAGAAAAATTTAATACTACATTCACACAGTATGTCAGAGAAGAGTGACAGTCACGCTTGGTAGTGAGTGGAGTGTGGCAGTGAGTGAGGTTTAGCGGTGTCCATGTTTAGTGAGGGGAGTAAGGTAGATGGCGCAGCAGGGAGAGGGAGTGTTCACCCAGGGGTACAACGTGGTGTTAGTGTGATGCATTAAGGTGACTCCTGAAAGTTAGTCTATTTGGGTTGGAAATTTGTAACAGGGAGTTGGTCTGACCAGGAACGTGTGACAGGGAGAATGTTCAGTCAGGAATGTTTTACAGGATACTGTTAGTGAGGTGTGACAGGGAGATTGGTTAGTGAGGTAAATGTGACAAGCGTGGTTAGTGACTTACACACGCAAGTGACCCTCACACACAGGTGACCCTCACACACAGGTGACCCTCACACACAGGTGACTTACACACGCAAGTAACCCTCACACACAGGTGACCCTCACACACAGGTGACCCTCACACACAGGTGACTTACTTTCACGGAGGTGACTTACTTTCACGGAGGTGACCCTCACACACAGGTGACCCTCACACACAGGTGATCTGCACACACACACACACACACACACACACACACACACACACACACACACAGGTGACCTGCACACACACACACACACACAGGTGACTTACACACGCAAGTGACCCTCACACACAGGTGACCCTCACACACAGGTGACCTGCACACACACACACACACACACACACACACACACACACACACACACACAGGTGACTTGCACACACAGGTGACCGTCACACACCGATGACTTACTTACACTCGCAAGTGACCCTCACATACAGGTGACCCTCACACACAGGTGATTTACTGACACAAAGGTGACCCACACACAGGTCACTTACTTACACAGAGGTGACCCTCATACACAGGTAAACCTCACACACAGGTGACCCTCACACACAGGTGACCTGCGCACACACACACACACACACACACACACACACACACACACACACACATCAAGAAGCGCTCAACACACTGACCATCACCACGACCTCATCTGCAAATTTGGTAAGAAGCTTCTACACCATCCTCGACACCGGCTCCTACTACTACCTGAGATCCCTCACCCGAGAACTGCTGTTCGACACCACAACCGCATCCAGCCCATACGTGCACGAACTGATCGCTATAAGAACAGCCCAGTCCCAACCATTGTAAAAATTATCAATAACTTGTAATAAACCAGTGTATTCACTCCCAGTAAATACTGCTTCTTGCACTGTCACTATGTTGAAATGCACTGTAGTTTGAGCTTTTCCCCATCTAGTTATTATATATCTTATTTGTATCACTTATGTTACTTGTATATTATTTGTAATTCGAAACCCATTCCCCAAATATGTAACTGTATATTTTCAGCCTTCTGGCTGCCAAGCTCTTTCAATAAACCGTTAATTATTATTATTATTATTATTACACACACACACACACACACACACACACACACACACACACAGGTATCAATGTAACAACAACAGGCAGGTAAGAGTTATGGTGTAGACAAACAGTGTACATCACAGCCATGAAGGTGAACACTCAATAACCATCCGCCTCTCTCCTCAAACAACCAAATTGGTTTAGTTCTCAGGTAACTCTCCGCGCAGGTTGTCAGTGCTGCAGCAGCTCAGTGCACCTCACACATAATTGCCTTTAAGTCAAAGGCTTTCCCTCGCTATTGACAGCTCCCTGAATCACGAATGTCAAATTAATTTTGACTCATTGTAAAAGGCGACAGCTATCCCATCGAATCATTCACGTCTATGTTCTGTATTAACTTTCTCGTAAATTCTGAAGATAAAATATTTGGAAATAAAATACACGTTTGGGTGAAAACAGGTTATCAATGTATTAAACCCGAGGAAGGTCGGGAATGTCAGAGGCTTCAGACTGATGTCAACAAATTTGAGGATGATATGGTGGGCGAGAGCAGCGTGGCGCAGCATGGCGGCACAAAGGGGCGTCACATATCAAAGGTGGGACACGACCCGCCGCCCCGCCTGGCACATAACACGACGCTGCCATGAATAGGTAAACAAGGGTAATGTGTGGCCTCACGAATTATGGACATAGCTGACTCTCCTACACACGTATTTTTGATGGGTGATGACGGTGGGATATTTTTGGACTGTTTTCATCGTTTCCACGAGTCATTGATTAACCCTGGAAAGGTTATCAAGATATAACACTCATCATAATACGGATTATATTTATTCAGAGTTTGAAGAGTGATATAGTTATACTGTGAATGACGGAATTTTATATTAAACACACATGAACGGTTAGACACTGTTCAAACTCAGATTTAGTTGGGTTTATTTTGTATAAACTAAAACTCGGTTATATTTACTGAGTGTGAGTTAGGAATATATGTCTCACACACACACACACACACACATACACACACACACACACACACACACACACACACACACACACACACACACAGTGGGTGGAATCAAAAATAGGTACAGACTTTCCCTTAATTTCATAATTCTTATTGTGTTCTGTTGTAATACTCCCCTCTATACCGAGGCCCTAAATATATCTCTGGTTTACTTCACACAACCAGCAGCTCTCCCACGCACACCGCTGCCCCCTGCTTCACCACTAGTATGTCCTTCAACCCACAGTTTTAACTCCTTGGTGTTGAAACCTTTCCCTACCACCATCCTCCTCTGAATTAAACACTTTTATCACTCTGTCACTCCCCATCCTCTTAACATGTCCACGTCACTTGAGCAAACCTGATTTGTTTTAGTCTATTCCTGTCTCGTAGGATGTAGTTTAGGATCACCTTGGTGTACAGATGACCTGGCCGCTGTCACTCCACTTCCTCATCCCTTGTGATCACGTCATGTTTATTTTGTGTGGCAGTCAGTCGATTATTCTGTTACGCCCAGGACACATCTTCACACATTTCTCTGAATAATTTAGATATTCTATATCGTGTTTGTGTTCAGTAGCCAGGGGTCACCTCCGCCACCCAACACTGGTACCAAACACTGGTCAAGTTCTTTTCAGATCAAGAAGACGTTGTTGTTATTTTTACATAATTTGTCTATACTCAGTTAAGTAAACTTTTGTCATTTGTCCTACATATGTATACCAGGACTTTCTGTAGCTGTACTTTCATCCAACAGTTGCGATGAATTAAAAGCCGAATGGATAAATGCCAAATTACACTCGAGTGAATAAAAGTACTGACGTCATCCCAGAGAGGCCATGGGAGAGGTTTGCCAGGTCGCATATTAAACTAATGAACATACGAGTTAAGCTATATTCAATACCTTCACTCGTAGAAGGAAGTCACAGATAATGTAGTTAGGATGTGGCGTTATGTTTGGTGAAGAGTTTCCTCCGACCCTAAAACTGTTCACTCAAGATAGTCACTCTGTTATTATCAGTTTAGTCAAAGTGTTTGAAATGTTCTCTCTGTATTTAGCGGCGGTGAACAGAACATAAGGAAATATATCACTATAAAGCGGTACTGATCTTGTCCGGTTTCGTCTTCCTTAATATGATCGTCAACTCTCCTCCCTGTAAGTGATGATTGTGGAGCATTTGTCTGCAGCCTCTCTTCATTTCTTTTGATTACATTTAAGAAACATTTCGTGTGTCCACTTGTCAGCTGATCTCAGAGTTCAGTCATGAATTGTTTGAAGTCTCCCACCATTAAAAGTCAGCCACTACAAACAAAACTGTACAATAATTTAAGGAAAACACTCTTTACAGCATTCTCTTCTCAGAGACTTCTGCATCACGTTAGTTTGATCTATAACGTGTGATGCCTGAGTGGTTACAGCGCTCTCTTCCTGTTCTAAGGGTTGCTGGTTCGATACTATGGTATCCCCAGTCTAAACCAGCTGTAAAAGGATAGATACCGTTAACCTTAACGCCTATAGCCGAAGAGGTTGTGCCATAGAGTACAGAAATTACGATGATTTCTTTTTCATGACTCAGGCTTAGACTTCAAACTGACACAGGCATCTTGAGTCACATATTCTCACTGACGGGGAGATTTAGAGGATAACTTATTTTTGGAAGTGTTTATCGACCTCACAGTGCGGGAACAAACAAGTAAATTATCAGAAGTTTAATGATTCCTTCTAAAAATCTTCAAGATCTTGGCATTCTGTTTCTTCCCTCCCTACTCGCCTCACCTCAACTCTTACTTATACTGTCTCAGGAAACATTTTCTTCTCTGTCAAACCCACAGAAGCAGACGCCAACCAACCTAGAGGCAAGTGTAGGATGGTTCAGACAGTGACGAGATGCTGGTCAAGAAAGAGAACAATCCCGACAGGCTGACACCATTTAGCGGCAAGAAAACAATCCCGACAGGCCGACACCATTTAGCGGCAAGAAAACAATCCCGACAGGCCGACACCATTTAGCGGCAAGAAAACTTAAGGGTTCTCACGGGTCTCTTTGATGGTCTGACACTAGGAAATCAGTGGACCTTAATTTTTTCATCATTTTCTCAGTTGCATCATCTTCAACACTACAAAGGGAGGTTACTGAAGACTTCGTAACTCTGTGCTTCAGTACTTAGTGATCGATGTTGTGGCCAAAAACATATATTTCTGTGGCGTCAAAATTATGAGTTTTGTAATAGTAAAATATGTTTCTGTAATGCCAAATATATGTATTTCAGTAATTAAAATTATTATGTGTTTTTATATCGTCAACAATATTTTTGTAATGTCAAGAAATACATGTTCCTGTAAATCCAAAAAATATATTCTTCTGTAGCCCTAAAAATATGTGCTTCCGTAGTATGAACAAATATATGTCTACACCTTGACTAGTGAACACCTTGAACATGGAGGGAGACTAAGGCTGACTCCTCACTGAACAGCCAAGACAAAACAAAACTGTTCGGACCACCACCAGTCACGTCTGATGCACAAAAATACAAGGGATTAAATGAGGCGGTCCACACTACCGGAACAAGACGCGTCCAAAAAACGAGTAGTCATGACTGGACCTTGTCTAGACCAGTCGCAACTCACACCTTGGCCCAGACTGTGAGGATGGCGAAGCCTACACTCAGCCTTCAGTATGTACAGGATGAATCAATGTACACTTGTATGACGATTTTACCAAATATGTATGTATGTATGTATGCATGTATGTATGTATTTCATTTTTAGTCCATTTAACACGCGGACTTTGAACATATAATCAACGACCTCACCAGCAAGGAATCGAACCCTCGACCTACTGGGTGGACCTAGGGAACGTTTACCGGCTAGCCCACAAGGACACTAGTGTCCTTGTGGGCTAGCCGGTAAGCGTTCCCTAGGCCCACCCAGTAGGTCGAGGGTTCGATTCCTTGCTGGTGAGGTCGTTGATTGTATGTATGTATGTATACCTGTACTGTCTATGTACAATGTATACCTGCTGTCTACTCACGTTGTTTGTGTGCTTGCACTGTCTATGTATACATTGTAACCCTTCACTATCTATGTAGATTGTTTACATACCTACACTGGCTATGTACATTGTTTACCTGTGTCTACTGAATCAATGTGAAACGTGTATGACTATTTTACTGAATAAATAAATATCATGTCTCACTGTAGAGCAGGACATGAAGAACAAAGCCTTACCTCTTGCTTGCTCCCATGTGTTGAAGAATTAACCATTTCAACAAACTCATTATCCACATGCAACATTTGTCCCTGTATGTGTAAAACTCCTGTAGTGTTTAGTGTTAGTATCTCTCTCTCTCTCTACATTCTCTTGTTCTACTTTCTAATATACTCTCTCTTTTTCTTGACATTTTTTTCACATTCTTATTCACAATCCTTCGGTACTTTCAATTTGTTTTTCATAGTGTCAAGTTTTGTTCATATCTTTCATATTTTCCATGTCTCACCTGTTTCATGTTATTCGCATTGTTCCCTTCATCTGGTTTCACGTTTTCCCACATTTTCACCAATTGTTCACATTTTTAACATTACTTTCCATTGCTTTTATATTTTTCCATATCTTTTTACACATTTTTTTCATGAGTCTTTACATTTCACATTACCTGACATGTTCATGACTCCTCGTCCCATGACCTCTCTCAGTCACGTCTTTTAATATCACCAGAGGCCAGCTAACACTTCGTCCTGGACCAACTAAACAAAAACTACGACAACAAAAGTCTCGCGGGTTTTTTTCTCATTGATTTAACTTCTTCCCAGTAATATATTCCAAGCATGACGTCTTCTACCTGCCCGCCTTCCTCCCACCCAAACTGACTGACTGGGCATCCACCCACCCACCTCCCTCCCACTCAGGCTGACTGGTCATCCACCCACCCACCTCCCTCCCATTCAAGCTGATTGGTTATCCACCCACCCACCTACCTCCCTCCCACTCAAGCAGACTGACTGGGCATCCACCCACCCACCTCCCTCCCACTCAGGCTGACTGGGCATCCACCCACCCACCTCCCTCCCACTCAGGCTGACTGGTCATCCACCCTCCCACCTTCCTCCCACTCAAGCTGACTGGTCATCCACCGAGATAATTTTGTAAAGTTTTCTGTAGTGTGTTCTAGAAAATTAAGCTTGATTAGGAAGGGTACTTCATGGGCGTCGTATTATGGGTCTAAAGTTGACACCATGTTGATGCTTTGGTCCGTGTGTGTGTGTGTGTGTGTGTGTGTGTGTGTGTGTGTGTGTGTGTGTGTGTGTGTGTGTGTGTGTTAGAAAGATGATTATACTTTGTTAGTGAGCGAAAAATCATTGTTTGAAAACTTATGTGTGTTGGCCACACGCTCGCACACACACACATATAATAATAATAATAATAATAATAATAATAATAATAATAATAATAATAATAATAATAATAATATTAATAATAATAATAATAATAATAATAATAGCAATAATAATAATAATATTAATAATAATAATAATATTAATAATTATAATGGTTGCCCCTCGTGTACAAGGATGGCCGGCCCAAGGGCCACCTCGGCGTGAATTTGTTTAAGGTGTAGAAGCTGTCACCAACACAACAACCACACCCTAAGTTAACAAGTTGCATGACCCAGTGTCAAGGAATAGTCCGAGAAGACCGGACAACTCGCCAACTGCACTGGCTAACCATTACCCCTGAACACGATCCGCAAATCGATTAACATCCAGGTACCCAATTACTGCTGGGTAGACAGAGGCAAATGGCGTAAAGAAACTTGCCCATAGTTTCACCCTGCCTGGGGATCGAACCCGGGTCCGCTCTTTTGCGAGGCGAGCATGCTCACCATTACACCAGAGGTCACCATACATACACACAGAAGCACAAGTTCGAAAAATCTTACTGTTTCCACATTGACCCCCACAGACACACACAATACATGTTTCATTACTGTTATTGGATTTAGGAAGGGTCTTCAGTAACTAAGGCTTTACCTCCCCTAAACACACTAACAAAAAAATAATAATAAAAAAAACAATACCAAGCCACTCTGTGATATGACCCTTGATAACCCTCGCAGTCGAAGTACCTGAAATTAATATTACAATAACACTCTCTCTCTCTCTCTCTCTCTCTCTCTCTCTCTCTCTCTCTCTCTCTCTCTCATCGTCTATAATAATCTTATTTATCTGGACTCGGATCCACAAAAGTTCGTAAGTTAAAGTTGCTCCTCTGAAGTAGAATAGAAGAAAACATTACTAGTTATAACAAGATCTGGGAACAATTTCTCCGCCACTTATCCTATCATCTTCCTGTCGTTGTTTCCTTGAGTCACTAATATGTTTTCTCATCTCATTAGCCATGTTACGGAGAGATGTTACAGTAAGACTCTTGGACGAATTGGAGTCTGGGACATAAATGGCATTGTTTATACAGAGTACAAAATATATGTGTTTCTTACTCCCGACGCACTACGGTTATCTTACTCCCGACGCACTACAGTTATCTTACTCCCGACGCACTACAGTTATCTTACTCCCAACGAACTACAGTTATCTTACTCCCGACGCACTACAGTTATCTTACTCCCGACGAACTACGGTTATCTTACTCCCGACGCACTACAGTTATCTTACTCCCGACGCACTACAGTTATCTTACTCCCGACGAACTACAGTTATCTCACTCCCGACGCACTACAGTTATCTTACTCCCGACGAACTACAGTTATCTTACTCCCGACAGGCTATCTTACTCTTGCACGTTCAACAGTTATCTTACTCCCGACGAACTACAGTTATCTTACTCCCGACGCACTACAGTTATTTTACTCCCGACAGGCTATCTTACTCTTGCACGTTCAACAGTTATCTTACTCCCGACGCACTACAGTTATCTCACTCCCGACGAACTACAGTTATCTCACTCCCGACGCACTACAGTTATCTTACTCCCGACGAACTACAGTTATCTTACTCCCGACAGGCTATCTTACTCTTGCACGTTCAACAGTTATCTTACTCCCGACGCACTACAGTTATCTTACTCCCGACGCACTACAGTTATTTTACTCCCGACAGGCTATCTTACTCTTGCACGTTCAACAGTTATCTTACTCCCGACGCACTACAGTTATCTTACTCCCGACGCACTACAGTTATTTTACTCCCGACAGGCTATCTTACTCTTACACGTACAACAGTTATCTTACTCCCGACAGGCTATTTTACTCTTACACGTTCAACAGTTATCTTACTCCTAATTGGCTATCTTTCCCTTAATAAGTACATTAGGGTTTGAATCACAATACAAAGCGAGACAATAAGAGTTGTTTACTTCCCGATTACTGATACAAGGCCTTGACCTATGACCCCATCTCTCTCTCTCTCTCTCTCTCTCTCTCTCTCTCTCTCTCTCTCTCTCTCTCTCTCTCTCTCTCCAGTGAACCCTCCTCATGTTTCAGGATATTATGAACCCTGTCAGTATTTTGGTCGTCTCACAATAAATCACCAAACTACACCTCTTCTACTTAACAAGCAAGAACCATTAAAGTTTACGGTCATTTGCGACACCCTCTTTATTTTCCACGCCATTGAATTCATAAACTTGGATCTTTATATTCTCTCTTGACTTCCCTAAAATGACAATATCACCTCTCTTCCTCCTTCCCTCACATAAATTCATCTCTTCCTATTTCCAGCATTTACTCCTCACAACCTAACCTAACCTAAACCCATCAGATGAAGGTAAAATATCCTGATTCAAATCTCATCAAGTTTCTCAGACACTCTCTTATATACTGTCGTTCTTGCTGTCGGAAACTGCTACTAATAACCTAGCGAGTGTCTAAGGTCCTGTTATTTATTCTTGATGTTTCGACTCCTGAAATCTAAACGTCAGACATAAAGGTCACCTCTAACCTGTTGTTCCCATACCACCCTTCCTCTCCACGTATCAGGATTATATTATTCAGATCCTCTTCTTCATGTAAACAGCAGTGAACCCCAGAGCCAAGAATATGACTCGCATGTCCCACATTTCTCTTCTCACATTTCTAATCATTATCATCAGTCTTGTTTGCACTTTTCTTATACTCTTAGATGCGCCAGTAATTCCATATACGATTTTATCACCGACTCACTGAAACCATGAAGGAACAATTAAATCCACCTAATCTGGCCTTCGTACACTAGCTATGTCTTCTTAGTTCTCGGGTTGTATGTCTATTATCCAAACATCTTTCTCAGTTTGTGTTGGAGGGATCGAGGAAACCAGAAACCTCAAGAAAGTGAGAAAAAAATAGAAAGGGCAACTGAAGATATGTGGTTAGAAAGTGACAGGAAAAGGAAAAAATATATTAAGTAAGACTACCTACCAGATCCTCCTCTTATACTGAACATACACACATAGTATACAAAGTGGACCGGAGTATCCACAATGATTCACAAAACTTCATATCATTATTTCAAACACCATGTATGAGATGACCACACTGTTTATGTTTGTGTGTGTGTGTGTGTGTGTGTGTGTGTGTGTGTGTGTGTGTGTGTGTGTTATAAAAAAGACATAAAAGCATTGGTAGTTAATAAAACAATCGGTTTATACTGTAGACACAAATTTATGTCCCTGGAAGAGTCTCATTACGGTAATAAATAATGTACTTCTCTTCCTTCACTTAAAAGGAGGGATTTTGCTGTGACTTTGAATAGTTAATTGTCTTCTCAGAGTAATGGACACGATCAGTTAATTCATTTCCCCTGACACATAATTATTATTCCACAAGAGGATTATCTGGTATGTAAGACTCAGAGCATGAACAGTGAAGAGGTGTACCCTGGTCCTGAGAGGTCATGAAGGTACAGGGAATGAACAGTGAAGAGGTGTACCCTGGTCTTGAGAGGTCATGAAGGTACAGGGAATGAACAGTGTAGAGGTGTACCCTGGTCCTGAGAGGTCATGGCGGTACAGGGAATGAACAGTGTAGAGGTGTACCCTGGTCCTGAGAAGTCATGGCGGTACAGGGAATGAACAGTGAAGAGGTGTACCCTGGTCCTGAGAAGTCATGGCGGTACAGGGAATGAACAGTGAAGAGGTGTACCCTGGTCCTGAGAGGTCATGGAGGTACAGGGAATGAACGGTGTAGACGTGTACCCTGGTCCTGAGAAGTCATGGCGGTACAGGGGATGAACAGTGTAGAGGTGTACCCTGGTCCGGAGAGGTCATGGAGGTACAGGGAATGAACAGTGTAGAGGTGTACCCTGGTCCTGAGAGGTCATGATGGTACAGGGAATGAACAGTGTAGAGGTGCACCCTGGTCCTGAGAAGTCATGGCGGTACAGGGAATGAACGGTGTAGAGGTGTACCCTGGTCCTGAGAGGTCATGAACAGTGTAGAGGTGTACCCTGGTCCTGAGAAGTCATGGCGGTACAGGGAATGAACAGTGAAGAGGTGTACCCTGGTCCTGAGAGGTCATGGAGGTACAGGGAATGAACGGTGTAGACGCGTACCCTGGTCCTGAGAAGTCATGGCGGTACAGGGGATGAACAGTGTAGAGGTGTACCCTGGTCCGGAGAGGTCATGGAGGTACAGGGAATGAACAGTGTAGAGGTGTACCCTGGTCCTGAGAGGTCATGATGGTACAGGGAATGAACAGTGTAGAGGTGTACCCTGGTCCTGAGAAGTCATGGCGGTACAGGGAATGAACGGTGTAGAGGTGTACCCTGGTCCTGAGAGGTCATGAACAGTGTAGAGGTGTACCCTGGTCCTGAGAGGTCATGAACAGTGTAGAGGTGAACTCTGGTCCTGAGAGGTCATGGAGGTACAGGAAATGAACAGTGTAGAGGTGTACCCTGGTCCTGAGAGGTCATGAAGGTACAGGGAATGAACAGTGTAGAGGTGTACCCTGGTCCTGAGAGGTCATGGCGGTACAGGGAATGAACAGTGTAGAGGTGTACCCTGGTCCTGAGAGGTCATGGAGGTACAGGAAATGAACAGTGTAGAGGTGTACCCTGGTCCTGAGAGGTCATGGAGGTACAGGGAATGAACAGTGTAGAGGTGTACCCTGGTCCTGAGAGGTCATGGAGGTACAGGAAATGAACAGTGTAGAGGTGTACCCTGGTCCTGAGAGGTCATGGAGGTACAGGGAATGAACAGTGTAGAGGTGTACCCTGGTCCTGAGAAGTCATGGAGGTACAGGGAATGAACGGTGTAGAGGTGTACCCTGGTCCTGAGAGGTCATGAACAGTGTAGAGGTGTACCCTGGTCCTGAGAGGTCATGAACAGTGTAGAGGTGTACCCTGGTCCTGAGAGGTCATGGAGGTACAGGGAATGAACAGTGTAGAGGTGTACCTTGGTCCTGAGAGGTCATGAACAGTGTAGAGGTGTACCCTAGTCCTGAGAGGTCATGAACAGTGTAGAAGTGTACCCTGTTCCTGAGAGGTCATGGAGGTACAGGGAATGAACAGTGTAGAGGTGTGTCGTGCCCTAGGCCTGGCTCAGGTAATCCAACTCGAATGTTGGTTTTGCGAAAGATAAGACAGCGGACGAGGTGTGACCACGTTATCAAGATTCCATTAGCGAGGCATGTGAGCCAAACTATGGTGCCTAGTAAGACAGTGCCGTATTTTCATCACACCTCACGCCCGCCACAACCACTTTTTAGCCAGTAGGCCCCAGACAGTGGGTTAATTAGAACCTCCTGCTCGGTAGGCCTAAGAAACAGGTGCCATAAAGCTCCTGCGACGACACCGTCCAGAGACTGTCAGTGATACGAGACTATGTGTGTGTGTGTGTGTGTGTGTGTGTGTGTGTGTGTGTGTGTGTGTGTGTGTGCAAGCCCCAAGACTTTAGTTAAGTTTAAGTGTTTAAGTTAATTATTCCCCGTGAAGAAAAGGAGTCACTGGTGAAGGCTACAAGACACTCCAGGCCGGCCGAGTAAATCTAAGCGGTTAATTCCCCAGGTTGACAAACTCCCTCTTACAAAATTACTTTTAATATGGAGTGAATTTGAGTGACTCGTTTATCCATGCAAATTGTGAATCATTGTATAAAAGCTTGATAAATAAATGAAAGTGCAATTATCTGCCCATATCTGTGATCCTATCTAATTATTACTAAAGGTAAAGACTGATTGGTTATGACAAAGTATAACCAATTACTTAGAAGGATGTTGGAAATTAATTGAATTCATTAAATAATAATTTAACAAGTATATAACATATTGAATGCCGGGAAGTGGAGTGAAATTTTATTTTAAGATTCAGCCTAATCTCCTTGATGAAGTAATCAGTGTTATGATACCTGATACTCTACGGTAAGAAAGACCAAATCCCCGCATTAATTTTTTTTTTTCGTGACACGGTGTATCAGAAGGAGAGCTTGGTGACATTACCCGCTGCTCACCACCACATGAGAAACAAACTGTGATCAGTTAATGGACGTAAATGAATATATGGAGACTAAAGCTGTGTGAGAGGAAGATGCAGCTTAAAACAGTTATTAGAGCGTGTTAACAAAAAATAATTAATTCTATATAACATGACTGAAAGGTTTACCGCCCCATTACTATAACCCTGTCACCTTGACCCTTAGTTTGAAGCTCCGTCCATTATGTGCCCGCCAACTTAGCATTTTCCATCGGCCACTAATATTCTCACGAATAATGAAACGTAATTCAACCTTGCTTAATATAAACTCAACCTAAATTTTATATAGGCCTAGCCTAATTTGGTTTGACCTACTCTTAACCAAACGTACTCATCATTTCAAGCCAGTACCAGAGGTGTAATATCTTCGCCAGCTTGTCATAAGAACCCAACTAGTTAACCAATATCCAGACCACCGGAGGATATATACCAATTTTTCTCAACCTTTGTGAGAAGTGACGTCAGGCCTACGTGGCTGACACCTTGGTTTGAAAGAATATAACATAATCAGTCGAAGTTTGACAAAAATATATGTATAGATACGAGTGTTAGGCTTCGTATTAAAGAAAAGTTTCCCTTCACCCTGAACAGATGACCAACACACTGTAATACGTCCGTTATGGTAACAACAGTACTTGCTGGTAGAGGATGAAACACCTAAGAAAGAGTTCCCATCACAGTATATCACCTGGTTGATCCTCACCTGCCCAGTGTTAATGGTCGCAGCATGGACACCTGGGCCATCACCGCTCACACCTACACAGGGATGGTGTATACATAACATTAATAACCAATATATATGTTTTTCTCCTAATAATTGTTACTTTTATTTTTATTATCATGTTCATAGTTTCGATAGATGACAGGTAGTAAGAGATGCCGGTTATAACAACAACACACAGATAAACGTTGCGTGTACAAAGTTTAGTATTGAAAGTTCAAGGTTCGCTCACCCTGATTATTGCAGAAAAGACGAGTGTTGAAGTCTGTATGGGAGCAGGTGTGTGTGTGTGTGTGTGTGTTTATGTCCTGTACTTGAAGAGATGCAAGTTACCTGTAATATAAAAGTCATGGACGTCACACTGTCACAATGTGCGAGGAATTAAACATGAGAGGAAAGAGCACGTTGTTATACGTGATACCTCCCCATTGTATTATGACCAGCTGCGTGTGTCCGGGTTTATAGCGTCTAAGGGTGATGGTGAGAAGTTCCCCTGACCACTACAGCCAGAGAGAATACTGGGCCATAACCACTGCCACGAGGGAGACTACAAATAACAGTTATGCCATAGATTACAGGCCAAGACATTGAGAGTTAGTACCGTCAAGGGGAGTTAATAGATGGAGTTCTGGTGTTACAGTTTTCAATGTAAAGTATAAAGTCTTCCGGTGAGTTACTGAAAAGAGATCAGAGCAACTTAAAGCGAGTTATATAAAGACATTAGTAGATATGTAAATAGAAAATAGTGTTGTCTATATATTAGTTTATACAGGATCTTAGTTATAAAGCGAAAGTGATGAAAATAAAGAACAAAATAAAAAATTAATATAACAAAAGAACCAGAACAGACCCCTGAGCCACACACCCACTGAAGGTAAACCAGACAGGTGTCATCTCTGTATACTTTGATGCCGTGGCTGAGTGGCAAAATATGGCAGCACTGGGATGACTGTAAGAAGTGAGAAGAACCTGATATCACACGTGGTCGAGGGATTATGGAATTTATGTGACGCAAAGAGAAGAAATTATTCACTATGGTTAATGAAGGAAGTTAATGAATGATTCTGTAGGGTAACTGTGTTCATTATTATTATTATTATTACTATTAAGTGTATTATGAAAACTCCATATAGAGTCGAAATTTAGACAGACATTAAATCAAACGAATTGTGAGTGACGTTAAAATCTCCGGGACTGAGACACACTATATCACTAATGAGTTCCCACACCTGGGTGACGCTTATCACCTGGGTTTTCTCCTCTGCACGGAGCATCACAACACTGTAGTTAACGCCAGTAGTGGTTTAGTGGTGTTGGAAGATATGTGTAAAAGTGTGTTAGTTATGAAAGGTAAATAGGAGAAAACCGATTTGTGTGATATTTGATTAATGTAAGGGAAGGTTAATGTTTATCTGACAGTATAACGATATAGTCTTAACCCTTTGAGTACATTGCATTATCCATTTATAAAGAAGTTAATCCTTGAGTACACAAACACACACACACACGTTTTTACTAATAATGGTGGTCTCTCGTGTTCGAGGTGTAGGTGTCGCTAACGCAACAACCACACCCTGAGTTAACGAGCTGCATGACCCAGTGTCAAGGAATAGTCCGAGAAGACCGGACATCTCGCCAACTGCACTGGCTAACCATTACCCGGGAACACAATCCGCAAATCGATTAACATCCAGGTCCCCAATTACTGCTGGGTAGGCAGAGGCAAATGGCGTAAAGAAACTTGCCCATAGTGTCACCATGCAGGGAATAGAACCTGGGACTACTCACTCCCGAGGCTAGTATGCTGACCATTACACCACAGGTAATACACACACACACAGAACTTACAAATATTCTGCTCCGACGTTCACAATATTGATATAGAGAACCTGCTACAGCCTGTCATCCTCCCCCCCCCCCCTCCCCCCACACATCGTCTTGACTTATACCATTTCATTCCTATTTGTCAATATAAATCTCAGGAAAATTCTGGCTATGATATAATATGAGACAACACGACTTTTCCTCATTAAGTAAAGGCCGCTTCATCTCCCAGGCATCTGCAATCACCCTTGATATTTTACACTGCACTCTAAATTCATGCAAGCGGATTGTGAATTCTCTCACGATTTCCCACCCTACACTATAATATTCAATTTCCCCCTCGCTACCAATAAATTTCTGGCACTCACCCTTTACCACTTTACTAATAAATAAAACCCCCTTGGTAACTTAACACATCCTGCCTGGTGCCACCCTTCCCCGGGTCATCTCACTCTCACGCCAAACACCTCTAATTTTGGTTCATGTTTGCTGTAGGAGGAAGCCAGTCAGATCGATTGTGTATACAGGATCTCCCCCAGAACGTCCTCTATCCTACAGCTGCTCTGATTTCACATATATCTGTTTTTTTCTTTAAGCCACGTAATCTTCTCTATTCTTTTCTTACATGATCTACCATAAACCAAACCCACCTAACCTAACCTAACCTAACCTAACCTAACCTAACCTAATTTTTACCTTCATCATCATAGTCGGCTAGTCCTTGCAGCTGACATTCTAGCTTCCCTCCTCCCCCGTGTCTTCCTACCCGTCACCCAGAATCACCACACACTCTGCTCCCCTCCAGTGTGTACTGTGTCCGCATCAACAACTGCAGACAGAAATTATTTGTACTATTGTGGAGAATCTCCCTTCTTGATCACAGCGTCCCCTCCTCTGCCTCTTATATCTATTGTAGTCGATGATTCTTCCTGTAGTGCATGTGTATTGTTTATACTCGTCTTCAACACACACACACACACACACACACACACACACACACACACACACACACACACACACACACACACACGCCATGGTTGCCTGGTGGACCTCCTCCGCCACTATGCAGTTTGAAATATTGAGATTGTAATTTTCATCTGCGTGACTTTTCCTCTCCAGCCCCACGACGCGTCTCTCACAATATTCTCCCCCTACAACCTTCACACAGTCCTACACACACAGCTTTCTGCACCCCCACTCTCTCGTCTCACAGTGACTCCTCTTTTATTGTTCCTTGTATCCTGTTACTGCATTCCCTATTATTTCTTTATATATGTTACAGTCAAAGTGGGTAATTAGTAATTTCGTGAAATGACTAGTCATCTTGAGTAATGCAAACTAACTTAATGTAATTTTAACCTATCCAAACCTATTTTATCCTATCCTTACCTAACCTAACCTAGCCTAACCTAGCCTAACCTAGCCTAACAATAGATTGGTAAGGTTAGGCAAAACCAGTTTTGGTTAGGTTAAGTTAGGTATCCTAACCTAACCACCGATGAGACTTTAATAGTAATCGACATAATTTTTGACAAATTGGGAAACTTTTTGTTTTTTATTTCTATAACTTAATGAAAATTAATTCGTATACGGCATAAGATAGCCAGATCATATCTAAAGTAGGTTAGGTTAGGTTAGGTTAAGAGGAGTGCGGTGGCCAAATAGATACAGTGCTCGTTCCTGTCCTTTGGGTCGTGTGTGCGTGTGTGTGTGTGTGTGTGGATTATACACACAGTCTAGAAACAGGTTAAAGTCGAGAGTTGAGCATGAGACATTCTCCCTCCCTCCCACAAACCACCATCCCTCTCTCCCTCCCGCCCCCTCCTTCCTCCCTCCCACCTCACTCCTCATCCCTCCCCCTGCCTCCCTACCACCTCCCCCATACATATGTTTTTCAATCCCATGCGGTTGAAAAGGTACAGTCCCCTTCACTAGTCCGTTTACAAGGGGCCGTCAGGCTGTATGTAGTGTGGCAGCCGTGTTTTTCTTTACATTCGACAGGAGAAAACTCGCACTAATAAACATGCTATAGAATCAAATTAAAACAATATTAAAACAAATATCTCAAAGATAATGATTTGTGGAATATGTATATGACGAGCCCCTGTAAACGCACAAGTGAAGGGGACTGTACAATGAGACTAAATTTCTGTTTAGATTAGCAATAGTAAACATTCTGATATACAATAAATTTTCTATAAATTGTGTCAAAATATCTTCTTAAAATATAATACAGTTTGTAGGAATGTACAGTATGGTTTGATTTTGGAGAAGTCGAAATATAAGTTTTCTATCTTCATACATAACACAATTGAGCCTCTCTCTCTCAGTTCTGTCTTCTCAGCTCCATAAACCATATAAGATCTAATATAACATCTGACCTGATCCAGTAAAGTATGGATGGAACTTGTAGGTGAAACTTTATTGTAAGATCTCAGTTAAACGAGCTATAAAATGAATGAATAATACCACAAAGATGATTTAACACGATAACGTTACAGTTGGAGTTATAGATCAATTTCGCCACAACGTTTGTCGAGCAAAGAATAATAATAACAATAACACAAATAATTCACATTGTTAAGCCATTCCTTCCTGTGGCTCACCCCCCCCCCCCCCCTCCCCTTATTCCCTCGGTGATTCTCGTTCTCTCTGGGTCACTAGATAACTCCTTCTGCTTGTATGTAACAGTCCAGCATCACAAAACATCACCACATCTATTCCTTAAGTTTTCTCTTCTATTTCCTATCATCCTGATCTCAATCTTACTGTTCTCATTAATATTTGGTCACATTATACCACGGCAGAAGGTATTATCGGCATCTCTCTAAAAAATACTTATATTTCTACAATTCCATTTATACTCCCTTTGTTTCCTCTTCCTGCTGTCTACTTTCACTAAATTTTCCTCCCAAACAGAACATTCCCATCTCTCTCTCTCTCTCTCTCTCTCTCTCTCTCTCTCTCTCTCTCTCTCTCTCTCTCTCTCTCTCTCTCTCCCTCTATCTGCCTCTCTCTCCCTTTGCATCCCATCTTCGTCTCCTTTGATTCAATTCACTTGTTTTATTCCCAGTACGCTTGTTCTTCTCCCCTTCCAGCTTGACGCCCATTGTTCCACTCAGGACACGCCCATTCACTAGTTATCTCCCCTTCCTCACTTGCTCTGTTACGTTTCTCTTCACTTGTACTGTTAATTTACATATTTCGGTCTCCCTTCTTTACTTTCCTATCTCCTCTGTTTACAATCAAATTTAATTCATCGTACTGCACAGGTTTTATGCTACTATTATTACCACAACTTTTTTTTTAAGCGTGGCCTCCAGCCTCCTCCAATATCCACACCTTCGCCGCCATTTTATTACCTTAAAATTAAATATCCTAATACATAAGGTAATTCCAGCGATGCTTGACTCCATGGGTGAATGCCACAAACGCCACATGTGGCTCCGTTTTAGCCGTATCAGACAGCTTGGATTTCCTTCACCCCTTCATTCACCTTTCTCATTACGTACTCGATCTTGAAGTCCTTCGTGCCAATTCCCACACCCAGATGTCTTTGGCCGTCCTTTGTTATTTTTACCTCACTTCCGCTGAACACCTCTACTGCCCGTTCATAGTGTTCTGGCTTCACAATGAGGAAGGACTTGCTGGCATTTGGGTGGTACCCTATCTGTGAATCTCCTGATATTACCAGGTCCCACCACTTTTTTTATGTCCTCCACTTTTCCTGCTCCTGTTAGGTCATCAGCCTAAGCCACTTGCTTGACCTCGGTTGTTTCATATTTCAGTGTATGTTGGAGCACAGACAGGCCTAGTGCGTAATTTGCTATGGCGACAGGGTCCCCCTGCGTTGTTCCCTCAGTTGACTATATAGTGGTATCTCCTCTTAGCGCTTTGAAGCTTTTATTATAGAGGTCTGATGGATTCCTACGGGTGTTTTCAGCATACATTGCAAAGCTTGGACACTTTATCTTGATGTTGTGCAGCGTAGCCTTGCGGTTGATTATGTTGAATGCGTTAGAAGCGTCAACCAGGAGTCCTGCCTCACAATCACGCTGCTCATATATCTTTGTCGTGGCGTGAATGGCAGCTTTACCTCCAGCCTGGCGGCCAGCACACACTTGCATGTTCCCTGCAGCTGCCCTGACATCATTTACCACCTCCATTATGCACTTTCCAATGATCCGTCCAGAACTCTACTCCTATAGGCCTACATCCTGGATTTTTATCCAGGGGAATGAGGCGGCAGGCCGTCAGAGCATGGAGGTGGTGGCAGCACGAGGTTGCTAACTTTCTTGCAAGGGCGGCGATGGCATTGCAGAGATCACTTGCCTCGGCACCAAACCTGTTAGTGCTGAGGATGACTCTCCAACCGTCTGCATCCAAGCCTGAAGGGCCGGCCCCTCCCTGTGTTTTCAGTGCCTTTTTCCACGCCATCCCTCCTGTTATTTTCTCGAACAGGACAGCATTTGGAGGGATATAGGCACCCTGGAGCCTGATGCCTTCCTCTTCACTTGCAGGGGGATGTTTTTCCTTCAATTGTTGTAATGTCTCTCTGTTTATTGGCAGAACACCACCGGAAGATTCCTCTGTGAGAGATCTTACCGCCGAGGACACTTTTCCCTCAAGCATCTTGTTTCCAAATTTTCTGGCAACACCCTGCATGTTATGCTTTCCGTGTTCTATGAAATTTAGACTCTTCTGCAATGTCTTGCTTCGCGTAGGAATTCATCGAGGGCCATTTTCTGCCACATTGTTAATCTCCTATTCATTGCTGCCACATTTCTTTGCACTTAGACCTTGCGTGTATCCTCTGACAGAATAGATGGGGTATTATGGCCAGTATTTAAAGGGCTAGTGGGTCCAGGAGGCTGTCGTGAATGTAATTGATTATGAGGCAAGTCATCTCCCGGATCATTTCTTTGGTGGCCGCACACTTGGGTGGTTCAAGGAGGTTAGCTGGCGACCACCTGACCACTTCAGAGTAGACTTCTTTGATCCACTTCTCCACATCGTCCCCCAACAAGCCTTTCCATTTGTTGACTGTATGTCATGCACCTCATGAGCAGTATTTTCCGTCATCAGGTGATGGATCTCTGCCGTAGGAATTTGATAGCTGGTCCCTTTCCTGCGGGGCGGGAATGGGCGGGGCAGGTTTGGATTGGGCACTGGGCGAGCGGGACCGTTACCTCCCTTGACCTGCTCGGGTTACAGGCCACGGTCTACGTGGCACTGACCAACACCAGCGCCACCTGCTATACAGTCCCCGGCTCTCCAATAACTATCACCAATATCCACTCGGGAGACCCACAGGTGGATGACACTGCGATCACTTTACGCACTACACATTCACAAGTAATAATTCTGGAAGTTCTGACTGGTTGTCCCTATTAAGACCCCGGTTTGTTACGAAAAACCCGGTGTTATCACGACACCCATCCTCCCTCCACAACACAACTACTACTACTTCTACTACGAACGACAATAAGAACAAGACGAAGACGAAGAAGAAAATTTGGTAACCGAGATCACAGTGCATAAGACCGGAGAGAGAGAGAAGAACCTACACAAAAATTCTCAGTTGTCCCACTAAACCTACACAAGGCAACGCATCACAAAAAGAATGGGTGAACTAAACACCTCACAACTTAGTGTCGTTTTACCCAAACTTCACAAACTGTACGGTGAAAAATGTCCTGTTTAGTGTGTGAATATGTACTCCTTGACACACAATGACGCTCTCGCTATTATTTTACAAAAAAAGAAAAAAGAAAATGGTATATAGTCTCATGTTCGCTACACTTTCCCTTAAACAATAACATTTCATACTGCAGTTTGTCAGGGTCACACAAAATAACATATATATTTCTTCAGCTGACTTTATTCCCGGCTTTATATTAATTATTAAAAAAAATTCCAACACAGTTATTTGTTGACTTGTGAGGAACGTTTACACCGAGGGAATAATTATAAACAATAAAATCTAAAATGTTTAACTAAGAGTGACTCTTCATCAACATCAATGTGTGACAGGTTGACGTGAGGCTGGAGCCGTTCTCGTGATAATAGTTATCTTCGTTTAGCAGTTACTGTGTATTAGGGAGTGACAGTTTTGCAAAAGTTTTCAAAATCTAATTGCTTGGGTTGAATTATTTGTCTATCGGCCACGCTAATTCCGAATATGTTTGAGTTTTTTACATCATTGCATTAGAAGGTTTGTGGATACTTTTGGGTTTGGCATGAAAAACGCGAAAAAACTGTAAATAATAAAGGGACTGGCAATGTGGCACAACCTGTTAAAATCAAGTTATTGAATTGGATTATTCGACTACTGTGTACACTGGTTCATAATATGCTATTGTTTTATAACTCAATGCGCTACAAATTATGCCGATATTTTTGCTGCAAGTCACCACATACGTATATTTCGAAAACCAGGGCCCAATATTACCAACGGCGTGAATAGATTCCGTGGAATGAATTCAGGACATTCCCGCTCATGGAACATTACCAAACTCCGTATATGTGCCAATGGCAGGCCAATGGCAATATTTACAGAGTTTGTTGAGGCTCCCTGGACGGGAATGCCCTGAATTTATTCCACGGAATCTATTCACGCCGTTGGTAATATTCGTCCCAGGACTGATCAACGAATTCAGCCCAAGTAGCTTGACTTGGACAATTAAGGACAAAATCTCAGTCCGTACTTTTGAATAAAATATTGTTCAATAGGTGGTGATATTGAAGTGCTGAAAGTTGTTTTTTCTGTGTTGTTTTGCAGTTAGTTCAAAGGGCCGCCACCAAGATGGGTCGTCCTAAGATTAGCAACACTCAGCTGCGCCAGGGTAACGATAAGGTGTTCGGGGTTCGGATGCCTCTGCCATCTAACAAGTTGCCTCTGAACAAGGAAGTTGGAAGTGCCCTGGCTTATGAAGCAGAAAACGAGAGGTTAAGGAGAAGAACAAATGCTTTTGATTATATGGATGCCACCAACAAGGTGACTGAGAAGGTACTGGATGTGTATAGGAAGGCCACTGTCCCCACTATCTCTGAAGTCAGGGTGAAAATGAGAGTCCACGACCTGTGGAGGATGCGGAGGGAGACGATGATGATGAAGGGAACAGAAACAGAAAAGGAAGAAAACGAAGAACGGGAAGCTGAAGATGAGGTTCGAGGATATAGCTGAGAAGTTGTTTGATGTGGCAGACGGCAGCAAAGTGCACGAACGAGAGAAAAGCTTCCTGGCAGCCCAGAGGAAACCGCGAAGGGAGGGCTGCATTGATGGCGTTGACAAAATTGTGACTGCCAAGCTGAAAGAAGAGAGGGAGAAGGAAGCGAAGAGGGCAAAGAAAAGGTCTGAGGAAGAGAGGAAAACTGAGAAGATGAGGTCAAAGAGTAAGGAGGAGATGGAGAGGATGTCGTGTAAAGTGTCGGCAGTGGATGACAGTGCTCAGGAAGATGGCAGAGGCATCCGAACCCCGAACACCTTATCGTTACCCTGGCGCAGCTGAGTGTTGCTAATCTTAGGACGACCCATCTTGGTGGCGGCCCTTTGAACTAACTGCAAAACAACACAGAAAAAACAACTTTCAGCACTTCAATATCACCACCTATTGAACAATATTTTATTCAAAAGTACGGACTGAGATTTTGTCCTTAACTGTCCAAGTCAAGCTACTTGGGCTGAATTCGTTGATCAGTCCTGGGACGAATATTACCAACGGCGTGAATAGATTCCGTGGAATAAATTCAGGGCATTCCCGTCCAGGGAGCCTCAACAAACTCTGTAAATATTGCCATTGGCCTGCCATTGGCACATATACGGAGTTTGGTAATGTTCCATGAGCGGGAATGTCCTGAATTCATTCCACGGAATCTACCCACACCGTTGGTAATATTGGGCCCTGGTTTTCGAAATATACGTATGTGGTGACTTGCAACAAAAATATTGGCATAATTTGTAGCGCATTGAGTTGTAAAACAATAGCATATTATGAACCAGTGTACACAGTAGTTGAATAATCCAATTCAATAACTTGATTTTAACAGGTTGTGCCACATTGCCAGTCCCTTTATTATTTACAGTTTTTTCGCGTTTTTCATGCCAAACCCAAAAGTATCCACAAACCTTCTAATGCAATGATGTAAAAACTCAAACATATTCGGAATTAGCGTGGCCGATAGACAAATAATCCAACCCAAGCAATTAGATTTTGAAAACCTTTGCAAAACTGTCACTCCCAACTGTGCATGAACCACCCATATAATTTTCCTGCCCCAGAGGTGCTGCCCGGGGTGTGACGAGCTTGACCCTAAAGGAGGCAAACTCTTGGTCATCCTTGTTTTCTTTTCTTAACTTATTTATTGAACTTCATAACTCACTTCTTCACAGAAGTAGACAACGCCTTGTGGTATTCTTCCTCAGTATAGGATGTATCACTCACTCACTATCTTCACCGGCCTGTACCCTACACTGCTGACCGGACTGAACATCTCTCCTCTTTATCCATAGTATCTCGGGTTAAGTCCAATTTGTTATTACATTAAATGTATTCTTAATTCAAGATTAAACAGGAAAGATTACATTTACTTTATCATAATTAGATTTACTTGTTCAGCGTAACTGCAGCGTTATCCCTCACCAGCTGGTCACCGCTGGTGCTAAACTGTATTAAACAAACATATACTCTGCAGTATAGATTATTTCTAGGCAAGACACAATCCACTTCCTATTGTCTGGAATACTCAGGTCATCACCCTCCACTACTTTACTGGACCTTCAGGCTCAATGGTTCTCCTGTCACACAGCTACTAACTTCTCGAGGGAGATCAGCTAAAGTGTCTCCATTCAGTTTTCTTTGTGTGTTCAGTCCATCTCTCTATATCACCGTTGTATCAAAACGTTAACAATAACTTTCCTATTGTGTTTTGTGCATGGAGACCTTAGCTGTTGAAGCCCAGAACTACATTTTAACTCCAACAACTCGTTACGTCCCTCGATCGGTACACCAGGTGGTCGTGACTGGACGCTTCTTTCCTTTTTCACTTCTGCGAAAAACTCCGTTGTTTTCTTTCTCTCGTATTCCATCTTTCTTCGCTCTCTTATTCTATTCCTCTGTTGCCTCTTGGCTCGTCGGAAGATTTTCCTTTATGTGTGTGTGTGTTTCCAGTACTTGTACCGTTGGATCTGCCCTGTAAGTCAGCAGGTAACATTCTCTCCTATAATTCTTCACTTGATACATTCTTTTACTCGTCCATAAACCAGCTGCTTCTAGGCATCCTTTTGCGTCTTCCGCAGGTAACTTCTTCCATCCCACTAGTAATAACTTTGTATTCGTTTATCCTGTTTTCTCTCCCATCTGCCTTTTCTTCTTCTAATATCAAACTGAAAAAATCTAATTTATTTCTTATCTCTGACTGGTAGTTCTCTTTTACGTCTCCCTTCTGCTCGGCATTAAGTCTCATCTTCACTTTATCAACCACTGGAATATAGTCTGTGGCTACATCCGCTCCTTTATACTTAGGACGTTTTCTTTGCTGTATCAATAGCTGGCTGACCTTATAGGCTGTGCCCAATTTCCTTTATTTATATATTTTCTTGTGACTGGGGGTGACTAAAACATAATTCCAATAGTTTTCACAAACTGTACCAGCGCGTTGTGAAGTTATCCCTCCATCTCTCAAACAGGAAACGTCCTACTGGTAGTTGGTTCCCTATCTACGTGAGTATTGAAGTCTCCTAAGATTATTTTCATATAATTTGTCGGCTTTACTGTATATTGATCTTGTAAGTCTTGATAAAATCGATGCTTTTCCTCCATTTTCAAGTCTTTCTTTGGAAAAAACTTCCCATCCATAATGCTTAAACGTCCAGCTCTCAACCTCATATTCATTATGGGTTTACTCCTGTACTTAACTTCCATGTAATGTAGTACAGGAGTCACTCGTTTCTTACCAATGTCACCCCTCCCCCCTTTAGTCCCGACTTAACGAGACAGCACCTGGGCCACGTTCTTCAGTCCTGGACACCTGGACTATGAGCTCTATGGGACCCCATGACCTCTATGCGACCCGTTATGATACATCTTGCGACCCCGTGTTTGGGAACCACTGCACTAGAGTATATTTATCTCCCACTGGTATGACACCCTCGTCTCCAGTAATGCTTGTTTCTGAGTCTGTAACATCGATGGCTCCTCTGAGGATGTGTTTGATGCTCTCCGATGTGAAGGAGCTGAGACTCTTCTTTTGGGTACGTCCATCCCACACGCACCACCACTATCCATTCTTCTTGTTGCTGGTTATTTTTGTAAGTTTCACTCATATTAACCTGCCACCCATCCATCACCTAACCTCTCCATTATACATCCACCCATCATCTAACCTCTTCATTATACATCCATCCATCACCTTACCTCTCCATTATACATCCATCCATCACCTAGCCTCTCCATTATACATCCATCCATCACCTAACCTCTTCATTATACATTCATCCATCACCTAGCCTCTCCATTATACATCCACCCATCACCTAACCTCGCTATCACCTATTTAATCCCATACACACTGGTCGTCCTCCACATCACACACTGGTCGTCCTCCACATCACACACTGGTCGTCCTCCACATCACACACTGGTCGTCCTCCACATCACACACTGGTCGTCCTCCACATCACACACTGGCCGTCCTCCACATCACACACTGGTCGTCCTCCACATCACACACTGGCCGTCCTCCACATCACACACTGGTCGTCCTCCACATCACACACTCGTCGTCCTCCACATCACACACTGGTCGTCCTCCACATCACACACTGGTCGTCCTCCACATTACTGACGGTCTAATAATAACGTTAAGAGATAAGAAGTTTTGTTCCCTTGATGAGTTTCTGCTCCTCATAACAAATATTTGCTTCCTGCTATAGTTCTCTTACGTCAGTGCACGTATGTTCTAAAGTTACTTAAAGTACTTATTATTATTAGTAGTAGCAGTAGTATTGTTGTTGTTATTGTTGTTAGTGACGTAGCATGATTTTACGAGCATAAGTTTAAGAGAATAAGTTCACTTGCACTCGTATGAGTTTACTTGTATTAGTATGAGTTTACTTGTACCAGTATGAGATTAGTTGTATGAATATATATGAGATGATCTGTATGATATATCTTTTATGAGTACATTACCTTTATATGTATGATTTTACCCATCTAAGTTTACCTGGCGAGAACGAGATTATGAGCACGAGCAGTATTTTTTTTTAGAATGATATTATTATTGGTGAATTAATTTAAGACTAAGAGTATATTTCTACGAGTATTGGTTGACTTGAACGAGCATGATATTAGTGGTGTTGGTAAGAGTGCCACTACATTAATAAAATTAAATAAATTATCTAATATTAAAAGAATAATTCGATGTTGAAACATTTAGGTTCAATACACTAGACTATTTAACACCAATGTACTGTATACAAAATCTAATTATTAAGATAGTACGAAAACAAATTAATTTGATCAATATGTAAATTATTGGGAAAAATTATTTAATTATTATCACAACTGTTACAGCTAAGAGGTCGCTCACCGTAAACCCCCCCATAACTCGTGATCCTCACACACGCACCTATGATCCTCACACACACACACACACACACACACACACACACACACACACACACCTATAATCCTCACACACACACACACACACACACACCTATAATCCTCACACACACACACACACACACACACACACACCTATAATCCTCACACACACACACACACACACACACACAGACCTATAATCCTCACACACAAACACCTGTGATCCTCACATACACACCCACACACCGGAGAGTCAAGGCGCCGCTGCGCAGCTGCCCCCCTCCCCCCCTTGGCCATGTTCGGCCATTCCTCAAGTCCCTCTCCCCAACCCATCCTCACCACCCTTGGATATCAACATAATCAAAAGTGACAATTTCGTTTCGGAAAGAAGTGGGATCAGTGTTGAACAGTGATGAACAGTGTTTAAGCTAGTGGATTCCGCACCAGACAGTACCAGTGAGAGCCGTGACCCACCAGTGAGATAAGCACCCCTGGGAACTAACCACCATCTTCTGACCAGGAGGAGGTAATCAGTCCACCATGGGAACAACAGTGGGTCGGCTTCACAACCCCACCTAGCAGAGAGAGTGAGGTACTGTGACACCACCCCACACCACACCGTGCCCCCATGACCACGTAAGGTCCTTCATATCAACACCTACGGACGAGATACTGCACCACGTGAACACACCACCCGGTGCTTCCAAGACCACGTGAGATCCTCCATCTCAACACCCGAGGACGAGTTACTGCAACTCGTGAACACCACACCACCCAGTGTCTCCATGACTACGTGAGGTCCTACATATTAGCACCTACTGACGAGTTACTGCACCACGTGGCCTATGTGACCTCACACAGCATAGCAAGAGACCAACCCGGGCCATCAACTGCAAACTATAATAATTTGTTTGTTCAGTTCATGTTCCTTCTTCATTCAGTGACGAAAGCTTTTGTTAAACGACCCACCCACCCCATGTCTTTGTATGTAATAAGTCAATTTTGTCCAATGTATATTTTCAGCCTTCGGGCTGCAGAGCTTTTTCAATAAACCGTTAATTATTATTATTATTATTATTATTATTACACACACACACACACACACACACCTATGATCCTCACACATACACAAAACTACGATCCACACACACACACACACACACACACACACAACTATGATCCTCACACACACACACACACACACACCCTGACCCTTTTGACTCTCACTGACCATCACCACGACCTCATCTGCAAATTTGGTAAGAAGCTTCTACACCATCCCCGACACCGGCTCCTACTACCACCTGAGATCCCTTGTCCGAGAATTGCTGTTCGACACCACAACCGCATCCAGCCCATACGTGCACGAACTGATCGCTATAAGAACAGCCCAGTCCTAACCATTGTAAAAATTATCAATAACTTGTAATAAATCAGTGTATTCACTCCCAGTAAACACTACTCCTTGCACTGTCACTATGTTGAAATGAACTGTAGTTTGAGCTTTTCCCCATCTAAGTTATTATATGTCTTATTTGTGTCACTTATGTTACTTGTATATTATTTGTAATTCGTAACCCATTCCCCAAATATGTAACTGTATATTTTCAGCCTTCTGGCTGCCAAGCTCTTTCAATAAACCGTTAATTATTACATACACAAAACTACGATCCACACACACACAACTATGATCCTCACACACACACACACACACACACACACACACACACCTGTAATCCTCACACACACAACTGTGATCCTCACACACACACACACACACACCCTTGTCATCAGACATATAATATAATATCCTCAGACACCATCATGATGGCTGGCGAAGCGGATAGACAGACAAAATTTCCTGGGCATTTTTTACAACAGCTGACATGAGCCACCTGAGGGTCATGTAGGTAAAGGGTGTTTAGGGTGTTACCGTCTACGTAACATAAAATATTTTGCATGACTGAATTTGACTTAACAAGTGATGATAAGCAACGTTCATTAGCTTTATTCAAGTCACACATAATGACCCACAATTACATGATGTAATTTACTGTGAAATGCAGCATTCACCAGCTGTAATCAAATCACAAATACGATATGTCAGGTATTTCTAAGTGTCTAAGGAATTTTGGTCGCAGCTGTACGTTTTCTATCATGATTATTCTATTTCTCTGGAGAGTATGTGCAACAGCGAGACCTGAGCCAAGTAAGGAAATTAAAAATAGCTCAGGTATACGTATCATATACAGGTAATTTAAAACTACAACTACAAACTTTACAAGTCTCAAAGGTTCTTGTTTCTCTTCACAGTGTTTAATGGACTTGATTGTAAGAGTTTTGCGTTCAGTTAATGAAAGAGTGAAACTTTATTGAGAAAGTTGTGTGTTATAGAGTGTGAGTAATTTGTATTGTAGTAGTTCTGTACGAGATGTGGTCTGTTGTGTGAAGCAGGGAGGGAGGGAGGGAGCGAGTACGACGGGGAAGTAAAAGGGAGGGAGTTTGACAGGGAGGGGTAGTGGGAGTCCAACCGGGAGAGAAGGAGGGAAGGAAGGAGAAAGTCTATCAGGGAAGGGAGGCTGGCAAAATTTGCAGATGTCAGGAAGTATCAGTGTGTGAAGGTGTCAGGAAGGGTGTCAGTGTGTGAAGGTGTCAGGAAGGGTGTCAGTGTGTGAAGGTGTCAGGAAGGGTGTCAGTGTGTGAAGGTGTCAGGAAGGGTGTCAGTGTGTGAAGGTGTCAGGAAGGGTGTCAGTGTGTGAAGGTGTCAGGAAGGGTGTCAGTGTGTGAAGGTGTCAGGAAGGGTGTCAGTGTGTGAAAGTGTCAGGAAGGGTGTCAGTGTGTGAAGGTGTCAGGAAGGGTGTCAGTGTGTGAAGGTGTCAGGAAGGGTGTCAGTGTGTGAAGGTGTCAGGAAGGGTGTCAGTGTGTGAAGGTGTCAGGAAGGGTGTCAGTGTGTGAAGGTGTCAGGGTGTGTTTCATGGTGGCAAAGAGGGTGTCAGTGTGTGAAAATGTCATGGAGGATGTCATAAAATAATGGTATTGTGGGTATTATAGTATACTGTACGTGTTATATTCAAATACTATACTCTTTCCATTTATTTCAGTGTCACACAAAGACAAACTTTCATCAGTATATCAGTGTCACACAGGGAACACTTTCACGGTTAAATATGTCATGCAGTCAGTTTCCAGTATTCTGTTTGTGCCACATAAAGGCACAGCTTCCTTTACTGCTGGAGTGTGTCAACAGCTACAAAACACGGTGGGCGTTGCAAGTCACTTTTTATTTTCGCGCTGATTTTTGCATATTTTGCTGGCGAGAGGACTTCACTGAAATTCCTGACTATTAATATTCAACGCCGAGAATTAAGTTAGGGAGAGGAGTGTGTAATCCTCTGGACTAACTCTGGGTGCCATCTGCTTGCAATCACAGGCCCACCATTCCCCTACCCCCACACATACCAGAAAAAATGTATATTCCACACCCTGCAATATTTCAAAAGCAATGTACTGATCAACAAATGCTAGAATATTTCACACTTTGATCTCTTGCCCAAACCCAGAGTTGATATGGTGATGAGGAGGGGAAATTTGTTGCATTATCATCCGCCTGGTAAAATTGTCCAACATTGTTTTTTGTGTTTCAAGAGTTGCATCAATAACATTTTGGCGAGCAGCGCGTTTGTGTTAATATTGGCGTGTGGTGGTGAACATGGGGCTTAACGATGGTGGCGGACAAAGAGAGTTCCATTGTTTGTTTCTGTTGACGATACAACTGGTGTGAAGGGTTGAGATAGAAGCTACCTGGCGTCCCAGCTTTTCAGGGGATCCCACCTTCCACCGGCTGTGTGTTCCCCACCATTACCATATTGTGAATCGAAGGTTTGTGAAATATATGCAGTCTTCTGTTTGTCTCCTCCTGGGATATTGCTTATCTAATTCCCCTGCTGTAGTTGCTGAAGCTGATGTGTGAGTGAGTGAGTTAGGTTCTTTCCACTTATATTTCTACTGTAGGTGCTTCAGGGAGCCAAGCCTAGTGAACTCCAGTTATGTTTCGTCATGAATTTCAACCTTCTGTTTTTCTCAAGTGCGCCTCGAATTATGCACGAAAACAGAGTGTTATTTACGGTTTGCGACACACACACACACACCACACACACACACACACAGTTCGTATTGTGCATAAACTCTATGGCGCCAAAACTTTCACAGAGCCCAAAAAAGAAACAGTTCAATGACCATCAACTCGCTAAAGTTGTCGTGTCGTCCAGACATCATCTCTACTGTCGCACGCTTTCACACTCAAGAGTTTTTGTCGCTGTTTTAGTCGAGATGAAAGTGAGAAAACTTTCTGAGTTGAAGACTTTGGCAACGCCAGGAAACTGTAAGGGGAAGCCACTGAGCAGACAGCAAAAACTCTTCACACAATCCCCGTGATAAATATGGCTACGTCAAAGTAATATAATCTCAATGTATCTTCATCCTGACTTAGACATAACGAGCGACTGTGTTCTATAATCCCTTGTATTTACATAAGATCAATAAACTTCAGGGAAATATAAAGACATTTTGTTTTTCACTTTCCCCCGCGTCTGCCACACGTACGCTTTTCTCTCGACTAATTAGCGCCACAAAACGTGAGTTTCTGAGGCGTGGTTTAGTGCCCTTTTGAAGAGCTGCTGGTCCCCTCCCATGCCCACGAGAGTACCACTCTGTATCCTGTCGTCTGTATTGGAAAACTTTTCTTCTGCTTTTATCTGGGATTTGGGCAAATCTTTATAAAAGAGGATTAACAGAAGTTGTGAGCAATCCCTCACTTGTCCTGCACAAACATAGAGCACATACGTGTTGTTTTATCCTCATCCCTCCTGCTGCTGAACCTCCGCCTACACGTGTCACTATTACACAAATAAATGTATAAGATGTATTTATTTACTGATGTTGTTTCTGTATTCTTCTCATTGACCTTTGACATTTCTTTATAATGTCAATTTATGTCGTAGTCTTGATAAATGCGGTTTATTTACAATTTTCTTTATCCTTTTTTCAACACTTATTTATATATATATATATATATATATATATATATATATATATATATATTGTTAATTTATATCATCCTTCACACATCTGTCAACACAAACAGTCACCCCCCACACATCTGTCAACACAAACAGTCACCCCCCACACATCTGTCAACACAAACAGTCACCCCCCACACATATGTCAACACAAACAGTCACCCCCCACACATATGTCAACACAACCGGTCGTCCTCCACACATCTGTCAACACAACCAGTCACCCCCACACATCTGTCAACACATCCAGTCACCCTCGACACATCTGCCAACACATCCAGTCACCCTCAACACATCTGTCAACACAACCGGTCGTCCTCCACACATCTGTCAACACAACCAGTCACCCCCCACACATCTGTCAACACAACCAGTCACCCCCACACATCTGTCAACACAATCAGTCACCCACACATCTGTCAACACAACCAGTTACCCCCCACACATCTGTCAACACAACCAGTCACCCCCACACACCTGTCAACACAACCAGTCACCCCCACACATCTGTCAACACAACCGGTCGTCCTCCACACATCTGTCAACACAACCAGTCACCTCCCCACACATCTGTCAACACAACCGGTCCGCTGTAGTGTTGGCAACAGGGAGAAAATTATACCTACAGGAATTACTGAAGACAAATTAATGGCCACACTGGTCTCATCAGTGTGTAGTGTAGCAGTGAACACGAGTGAACTTATTGCCCAAAGATAACAAAACCAAAGATTCTATTGGAAATGCTTTTGTTGAAAACTGAAGCGCCGTTAATTCTTCTATAAAGTATTTAGTTATTTTTTTCATGGTAAGAGATAAAGGGATGGTGGATAGTGTTTATATGTTCAGTGGAGTCGTAAACTTCCCTCAACGATCTGTAAGCTTGATAAATATCCTGAGTCACACGGAACTGGTATGGGTGGTAAGGCGAGGATACTTAATACACATGGGAGTGTTTCTCAGTGTATTCCTTGGGGACGACTACATTGTGGCCAACATCATGACCAATATAATGGCCAGCATCATGACCAATATAATGGCCAGCATCATGACCAATATAATGGCCAGCATCATGACCAATATAATGGCCAGCATCATGACCAATATAATGGCCAGCATCATGACCAATATAATGGCCAGCATCATGACCAATATAATGGCCAGCATCATGACCAATATCATGACCAACATCGTGGCCAACATCACGGCCAACACCATGGCCACCATCAAGGCCAACATCATGGCCAATATAATGGACAACATCTCGCCAACCACCATGACCAATATCATGGCTAACTTCCAGGCCAATACAACGGCCAGCCTCTCATCCAACATTATGGCCAACACCACGGCAAATATGATGCCCAATAATATCTCGGCCAACGTCATGACCAAGATCATGAACAACATCAGTGAGTTCCCGTTGTAATAAAACACATCACTACTACAAGAATTGTTCTCCCGATAAGCAGCCTTCAATTGATCCAGTGAGCCAGAGCGCAGCAGAGAGGCGCCTTGTCCTGGTCCGCACAGTTGACAACACAGAGGGACACACTAAGATAATTATTGGTGCATGAATGGCGTCTTTTAAATCTTTTTAAACAGGTTTCTATCTCTCATTATTTTTATTTGTTGATGTACGAGTGTAATTACCAAGTTAGTTATGCAGTAAAAGATCTTAGTTGCTGAAACAAAGTGATCACATTACGTCAGACTTAATTAACCCTTTTTGAGTTTACATCTTATGCACAAAAAATAGCCTTAACCATAGTTTATAAATCCTTTGATAATAATTTTATAACGTAGAAAAAGAAATAAAATACAGTAAACCACAATATTTTTCAGAAGGAAGCCGAATAAATTCGTGTAAAATATTGTTAGCTGTAAAGTGTAACCTACAATATCTTCATGCGTTGCACTGGAACCTTCATTTGAAAAGCTTTGGATCCAAGTTAATTATAAAAAATACATACTGAAGGGTCAGCACTCATCACTGTTAGTAAAATACATTCAACAAAAAATACGAAATAAAATATGAACTATGCTCCCAAATAAAGCAAGTCTTACTAATCAGAGTTTTTTACTATGTACAATTTTTAATGATAACGGTACGTTTATTTTGTTTTGTACTTTTTGATTTAAAAGTTACGTTAAATATTGTGTACGTGTATTTTCAGTCCTTGAAGCTGTTTATAATTTTGGATGTTCATACTTCAAAACTGTTAATTTACATCTGTTACAGTGTGTACTGTACCTTCCTTGTACTGGTGCCTCAACCTGTAAAACCACAAACTAGTGTTAGGCACAAGCATTTGTTGAGTCCGTTAAAACAACTTTTGTAAAACTACTTTCTGAGGCGGCCGCCAAGATAAAAAGAAATCATTGAGGATTAAAGTCAAATTTCGAGTTTCGAGTACCAATGACTTTCTGCCCTGAAATTTGTGAGTAAGTTATAATTTTTTTATAAACAGTATACAGAAAATCTATAATAATAAAATGACATGTTTGTCTGTCTGTCTGTTCCAGCCATAGCTCCAAAACAGAAGCAGTTACAGACCTGAAACTTTACACACATAATACATAGATGCCAAGGTTGTGCACCTTGGCATCACTATTGACCACGGACCCTCGGGTGGTCCAGGCAAGAACCAAAAATCTTCCCCGACTGAAATATCGCCATGGTGATTGTGGGAGGTGGTTACCCGTGTCAGGGAGGACAAACTATGACAGTCAAAGTAATACTGTATACCTTACCTGAGCGAAGCCGGACAATTTTTTAGTTTAAAGTAAAACCAAAACTCCAATAACGTTTAATGTCGCTGATGACAACACTCGGTTTTAAGGATTTGGGAAAAAAAATCATTGACTAGTTATTAAGATATGGTTGTTTACTTGTTACTACTGGTACACTTTCTCCACAATTAAACAATATGAACAGTTCAATACAGATGGGAAGGTGATGAGGAGAGGATTTCAAGTCCACAAACTGCCTACAGCAATAGCATGTCCAGGATTTTCTCTGATAGATTAAGAGAAAAATTATCGCCCCATTGTTTCTAACAGAGGATGTCTAGAAAAGTATTCACCTTACTGCATTCACAACTCCCCTCAAACACAAAAATAATATATATATATATATATATATATATATATATATATATATATATATATATATATATATATATATATATATATATATATATATATATATATATATATATACATATATATGAATGCAGTCTGCCCCCATCCTCTACAGGCACTATGAATCTACAGACAGAGAAGCAGACAGTATCCTCACTTGAAGAAGACACATGTTGCCGCCTGCCTCAGCGGGAGGGATCTATTTTGTTTAATAATCCTGTGGCATATTTGGGGTTTAGGTAGTTGAAGGAGCATTAGTTTGAAACACAGGTCTGAGACTTCGGTGGGGATTGAGATAAACAACGTAAGTAAGACACACACGAGGCTCAGTTTCTTCTCATATGGTCCAGATTCTTAAGTGTTGAGGGCTTCATCTTTCCCTTAACTGCAGGGCTGAGGGGACGTATCTCCTCACGACAGAATTTCACTATAATTTGGAAGCAATTTAGGGATCCATCTTTGTCCCGAAGCTTAAGATGATCGTCCCCTTTGTCTCCACCTCTTTTACTTAATAACATAACTGTAGAAGTGGGGTCACCACTCCATGCCCTAGTGCTGGGGGTAATTGAGTCGTGGCACGCTGCATCACTATCTATCTATTTATCTATCCAGCTATCTATCTGTCTATCTATCTATCTATCTATCTATCCAAGGACATAATATGTTAAGTGAGATTTAGGTTTTAATTAGAAGTAATATGTAGTAACGAAGAATACATGGATTACAACGAGGAGGGTAACAAGAATGGTGAAGGAATACAAAGGAGGAAGAGATGAAAGAAGGGGATAATGGTTGTTAACGAGACATATAAAGAAAACAAGGAACTGAATTGGATGGAAGTAAGTATGAGAAGAGAACCAAGAGAACAAGAGGTATAAAGCAATATGGATGAAAATGGGAGATATCTTATGAAACAAAAAGGAGAAATGACAGGGAAATAGGGAGAATATTATGAGAAAATACTGAAGTCAACAGAACAGAGAGAGGAATATTACAAGATGTGTTTAGATGAAAGAGAAGAAAATGATAACATATAATAAAACAACACAGACTGTAAACCTGATTGAGATGTGTCAGGCTCTAGAGGTGAACATAAGAGTTATAGATTATAAATATGAATGAGTTTGGAAGAATGTGTAGGAAGAGAGAATATAGAACGAACGGAACAATGTGAAAATAAGTAAAGGAACAAAGAGAAATAAATACTAATTTTCTGGGAGATTAAACAGAGGAAGTGAGGCGAGTGTGAATATGACAATGTGTGATGGAAATAATCTAATAATTAATGGAATGAAGACAATAGCTGCATAAAGGTGAATAAAAACAGAAATACAGCAATAGAGACAAAGAGAGTGAAAGAAGAGAAAGAAATACAGCAATAGAGACAGAGAGAGTGAAAGAAGAGAAAGAAATACAGCAATAGAGACAGAGAGAGTGAAAGAAGAGAAAGAAATACAGCAATAGAGACAGAGATAGTGAAAGAAGAGAAAGAAATACAGCAATAGAGACAAAGAGAGTGAAAGAAGAGAAAGAAATACAGCAATAGAGACAGAGAGAGTGAAAGAAGAGAAAGAAATACAGCAATAGAGACAGAGAGAGTGAAAGAAGAGAAAGAAATACAGCAATAGAGACAGAGAGAGTGAGTGTACAGGAGAATAGTTGAGGTATTGATGCTACACAGGTGTGCATGACGGACCCTGGGTGGAGGCAAGATGAAGTAATAAGGCGGATGACGTGAAGAGTCTGAGGCCAGGATGTGGATTGAAAAAGAGAAAGGAAATGAGAAGTTCTGACGTACGTGTGTGTGTGTGTGTGTGTGTGTGTGTTGGAATATGATGTAGGTACTGAACACTCTACTAAAATACTATACATATATTACGGACACACGCACATAGTGTACGAGGATGGCCGGCCCAAGGGCCACCTAGGCCTGAGTTTGTTAAAGACGTATAAAGCTGTCGCCAACACAACAACCACACCCTGAGTTAACGAGCTGCATGACCTAGCGTCAAAGAATAGTCCGAGAAGACCGGACAACTCGCCAACTGCACTGGCTAACCATTGCCCCGGAACACGATCCGCAAATTGATTAACATCCAGGTTCCCAATTACTGCTGGGTAGGCAGAGGCAAATGGCGTCAAGAAACTTGTCCAGAGTTTCACCCTGCCCGGGGATCGAACCAGGCACCACTTGCTTGCGAAGTGAGCACGCTCACCGTTACACCACAGGTCGTCTGTTCACACGCACACACACACACACATACACACTCATGAGTTGTTATCGTCATTTATTTACAATACACTGTGGACTGGGAGCAACAAATGCATATTTGATAAATTCTGTTCCACAACATAGAACGCTCACAGACTCACGGATCATCCTGCCTCAGTCGCTTAGTTTTAAAACTGTGTTTAAGCTAATTCCTGCAGGTATACATTGAACCTTTATTCTACTCTCCACCACTGAACTGTTATATCGTCAAAGGCGAGGAGTGTTGGGGTAAATGCACAGGACCATTATTATTCCATCCAGAATAATATTCGAGCTAGTGATTATGATAGATGTACACAGGACGTGGTGGTGACTATGACCACCAATTGACAACAGATGTTATTCAGGCGGTGAAAACTGATTTGTGATGTTGTGACCACATGAGGCTGTAAAAGATGGGCTGCCTCATCTATCTTAATAATTCAGACGTCAACCACATAAACCTGGTCTTTTTTAATAAGTCTTATTTATGATGGCAGTCTTCACACATAATGATGTAATATCTTGGTCGTACAATATACGTCACAGCTGCAGGTACTAATAGACTTCTTAAACGTATATACAGTATTATTATGGCTATATGAGTACAGTATGCAGAACGCTTCTGTTGTCTCCAAGGTCAAGTTTTATATTAGTTATTCTAAAAATTTGTGTGTCTCAATATAGACGAGAAATGGGTTCAGGACGGATGAAAAGTTTTATCATCAAGTAAAGCACACGTACAGGCGGCCGTCGGCTGCAGCCATTCATCTGTTCCTTTTCAAGTAAAACTGACCCAAGTTTTCTATTCGGCTTTAGAAAGAAAAAGTTCCTTGGGGAATGAAATCCATTTTAGTTCAAATCTCGTTTCTCGTGACGAGGCTGAGACTCCGAGCTTCGCAAGGAAGGAGTCACCCAGAAGGTTGTTCGCGGCAGTTTATGATAATCAATAAATTAAAACCACTGGAAAGTCTTATTGGTTGTTTGTGACTTGGCAAAGAGCACAAACACTGGTGGCAGCTCTCACCAGTAGAGGCTTTCTTCTTAGCCTGTGTTGTCCTGGTGACCAGACGTGGATGAGTACTGGGGATACACCTCTGACTCAACAAGTCATCACTCTCAGACGTCAATCACTGGTTAAACACTTCCAAGTGTACAACGAGTCATCTGGACGACAGCAATTAGAACCAAGACACAACATACGCGTTATATTATCGACAAGGTTAATGACGATAAAGTGAAACCTCCATGTAACGGACTTTCCTCTCCATATAGTCCGTTAAATAGAGGTTTCACTGTATACACATCCTAGGCTTCCCTTACAATAATAACTACCATTCCTTGGAGCTGTGATCACCTCACCTAGCATGAGAATATCCAAAACAAAGATGCAGTGTGTGATATTAGTCGAGTTATTCCTCTCAATGACTGTTCACTTTATTATTTCTTTATGTTCATTGTTTATTAAATAGTTGGGAACCTCGTGAAAATAAAGGAAAAGGATTTGTTTGGTTTTGTTATGCTCGGGGCCATAACATTGAACTTCATTCTCTTGAGTACGAAGACTTAACCTCCTTGAATATACCATCAACGTACTCAGTGGAATAGACCGACGTATTCAAAAGACAATGCACTCAAGGGACTAAATCATTGTTCTCAAAAGGTTGAAGTCAACAAACTCAAGAGGTTACAATGTACTACTCAGTGACCTCATTCATCGTACTCAAGGTGTTAAGTCATTGTACTCAAGGGATTGAGTCGTTTTGTTCAAGGAGTTACTATATCTTACTGAATGGACTGATAAATGATAATCAGAGATACGATATCTTATTTAATGGACTTATTAATTACACTCAAAGTTACGATATCTTATTTAATGGACTTAATAATTATAATCAGAGATACGATATCTTATTTAATGGACTTATTAATTACACTCAGAGATACGATATCTTATTTAATGGACTTATTAATTACACTCAGAGATACGATATCTTATTTAATGGACTTAATAATTATACTCAGAGATACGATATCTTATTTAATGGACTTATTAATTACACTCAGAGATACGATATCTTATTTAATAGACTTATTTATTATACTCAAGGAGTGTGCAACTACCTGGAGGTGTTAAGAAAATGCACCCATGGAAACACTCTTGTTGCTGACAGGTTCTGAGAGTACAATTGGAGATCATAAACTGGATTCAACATCTCACAAGTCGGTCCATTATGAAGTTGCGTAAATCTGTGCTTTACAAAAAGAAACGTGTGTTACTTGTTGAAAGGTAGGTGTTATATTGATTTAATGTCCAAATTTATTATAATATGGGAGGAGAAATACCTCAAGTGCAGCTGTTGTGGACCACGCCTGTGACTCGTGTGTGCTGCGCTCACTCACCTGCGTAAGATAAAAGTATTTGTTATACATCGACCAGGAGTGTATTAATCACGAAGTTTTCGAAATAAATATCTCGGTCATTCTCTATAGATAATTTCATTAGTGTAAAACAATCTTTCATTAAATATCAATATACAGTAGAATATTCTCGCTGTTATCAATGCTTTATTAAATTTGAAGGTGTATAATATATATACATACATACACGAGAGGTGGCTGGCCAGCAGCTGTTACCCTTTCACCTGAATGTCGTGTCGTAATCAACTGGGTAAAAGATCACACAAATGCCACTATGAAGCAAACTTTTTTCAATTAAACGAACTTTCTCTTGAATAAGTTATAAATTAAATGTGTATACGAAAATATATTGTTGCTTTTGGTACAGGAAGGTCATTGGTAAAGAGGAAAACAATATTCCTTCTCAGAGTGTGGAGTAACATGTATTGTCGTTCAGCAGGAGATAAAGTAGGAAACGTTCTCTCTAAATACAGCCTCGCGTTGTGTACGACTGATGTGAGCGGGAGTTACAGCCCGGAGTGTTCACAGGTCGTCAAGTGTACACAGTTCTCGCGGGCCGGTAACCAACCCAGCCACTGGGAAATATTTGGTTAAAGAAGCTGCCTGTTACTGATGCAAGAAAATTATATTACAAACAGTGTCACACATTACATTTCAGGCACCAATTAATGCTTAAATAAGGGTTGGTATGTCTGTTAATTAACTGGCCTCTCAAAAGCTTGGGAACATGGCTGTACTGTACTGTAGGTGACTCGTTAATATGACCTTTGAATATTTACATAATAAACACAATTGACAGCCGCCACCGTGCAGAATATTTCATGACGTTAAGTGTACGTAAAATACCAGGAGTTAAAAATAAAAACAATGTTGAATTATCCAGGTGTTTTAGACTTGTTGGTTTGGTTAATGTTTGACTCCTTGAGTACGATGCCAATCCCCTGAGTACTTTGGGTTAGAGGAATGAGTAAGATAACTAGTTCCTTGAGTACGCTGGATATACCATTCTTCACTCTACGCCACACAAGTATATTTGTATGATAGATCTCAAAACATTTCAGGAACGTCGATAAAAGAGTCACGAGTCAGGCTGAGGGTCGGATGCCTGGTGTTTCTCTCTCTCAACACTACACAGCCTAACAAAAAAGCATCATAGTTCCAACACACACACACACACACACACACACACACACACACACTACAACACAACATAACACAAGACAACACATCACAAGACAACACAACACAAGACAACACATCACAAGACAACACAACACAAGACAACACAACACAAGACAACACATCACAAGACAACACAACACAAGACAACACATCACAAGACAACACAACACAAGACAACACATCACAAGACAACACAACACAACACAACACAACACAACACAACACAACACAACACAACACAAGACAACACATCACAAGACAACACAACACAAGACAACACATCACAAGACAACACATCACAAGACAACACAACACAAGACAACACATCACAAGACAACACAACACAAGACAACACATCACAACAACACAACACAAGACAACACAACACAAGACAACACATCACAAGACAACACAACACAAGACAACACAACACAAGACAAACATCACAAGACAACACAACACAAGACAACACAACACAAGACAACACAACACAAGACAAACATCACACAAGACAACACAACACAACACAACACAAGACAAGACAAACATCACACAAGACAACACAACACAACACAACACAACACAACACAAGACAAACATCACACAAGACAACACAACACAAGACAACACATCACAAGACAAACATCACAAGACAACACAAGACAACACAACACAAGACAACACAACACAAGACAACACAACACCAGACAAACATCACAAGACAAACATCACAAGACAACACAACACAAGACAACACAACACAAGACAACACAAGACAAGACAAACATCACACAAGACAACACAACACAAGACAAACATCACACAAGACAAACATCACAAGACAACACAACACAAGACAACACAACACAAGACAACACAAGACAAGACAAGACAACACAAGACAAACATCACACAAGACAACACAACACAAGACAACACAACACAAGACAACACAACACAAGACAAACATCACAAGACAAACATCACAAGACAACACAACACAAGACAACACAACACAAGACAACACAACACAAGACAAACATCACACAAGACAAACATCACACAAGACAACACACCACAAGACAACACAACACAACACAACACAAGACAACACAACACAAGACAAACATCACACAAGACAACACAACACAAGACAACACAACACAAGACAACGCAACACAAGACAACACAAGACAACACAACACAAGACAACACAACACAAGACAACACAACACATCACAAGACAACACAACACAAGACAACACAACACAAGACAACACAACACAAGACAACACAACACAAGACAAGCATCACAAGACAACACAACACAAGACAACACAACACAAGACAACACAACACAAGACAACACAAGACAAGACAACACAACACAAGACAAACATCACACAAGACAACACAACACAAGACAACACAACACAAGACAACACAACACAAGACAACACAACACAACACAACACAACACAACACAACATAACACAAGACAACACAACACAAGACAACACAACACAAGACAACACAACACAACACAACACAAGACAACACAACACAAGACAAACATCACAACACAACACAAGACAACACAACACAAGACAACACAACACAAGACAAACATCACAACAACACAACACAAGACAACACAACACAAGACAACACAACACAAGACAAACATCACAAGACAACACAACACAAGACAACACAACACAAGACAAACATCACAAGACAACACAACACAAGACAACACAACACAAGACAACACAAGACAACACAACACAACACAAGACAACACAACACAAGACAACACAACACAAGACTACACAACACAAGACAAACATCACAAGACAACACAACACAAGACAACACAACACAAGACAAGACAACACAAGACAACACAACACAAGACAAACATCACAAGACAACACAACACAAGACAACACAACACAAGACAACACAACACAAGACAACACAACACAAGACAACACAACACAACACAACACATCACAAGACAACACAACACAAGACAACACATCACAAGACAACACAACACAAGACAAACATCACAAGACAACACAACACAAGACAACACAACACAAGACAACACAACACAAGACAACACAACACAACACAAGACAAACAACACAAGACAACACAACACAACACAACACATCACAAGACAACACATCACAAGACAAACATCACAAGACAACACAACACAAGACAACACAACACAAGACAAACATCACACAAGACAACACAACACAAGACAACACAACACAAGACAACACAACACAAGACAAACATCACAAGACAACACAACACAAGACAAGACAACACAAGACAACACAACACAAGACAACACAAGACAAGACAAGACAACACAAGACAAACATCACAAGACAACACAACACAAGACAACACAACACAAGACAACACAAGACAAGACAAGACAACACAAGACAAACATCACAAGACAACACAACACAAGACAACACAACACAAGACAACACAACACAAGACAAACATCACAAGACAACACAACACAAGACAACACAACACAAGACAAACATCACAAGACAACACAACACAAGACAACACAACACAACACAAGACAACACAAGACAAACATCACACAAGACAACACAACACAAGACAACACATCACAAGACAACACAACACAAGACAAACATCACACAAGACAAACATCACAAGACAACACAACACAACACAACACAAGACAACACAACACAAGACAACACAAGACAAGACAAGACAACACAAGACAAACATCACACAAGACAACACAACACAAGACAACACATCACAAGACAACACATCACAAGACAACACAACACAAGACAACACAACACAACACAACACAAGACAACACAACACAAGACAAACATCACAAGACAAACATCACAACACAAGACAACACAACACAAGACAACACAAGACAACACAAGACAACACGTCACAAGACAACACAACACAAGACAACACAACACGAAAATAATCTCCATTAGACAGGATGATGAGCTCATAAACGTTGACCAGAGATAACAGCTGTTGACCCGCGTCTCGGTTTAATCCCCAGAGTGTATCATCTTTCTTAACAAATTGTCAAGTTTGTTACATGATGACACCGTTTGTGTTCTGATCCTTAATATATGTTACTTAATCCGTCCCTGGCGCACACCTGTTGGTAATTAATACACCGCGGAAGGTGAACACGGGGTCAGTCTTTGGGCGTGGTTGAAGTTATTTTATGGTTGAATGGGACCTATTCCTAATAGGCCCCATTAGGAATAGGCATCAACTCTAACAGCCCCATGGAAAATAGGCCTCAGTCCTAATAAGCCTCAACAAAAACAAGCACCAGCCCTAGTTGGCTCCCTTAATTATTGACCTTATTCGCATTAGACCCCAGTCTTGTGGAACACAATTCCTCATATACCCCATTTAAAAATAGTTCCAAGACCCAATAGCTGACTGTCTCACCATTTGACCTGCTCGGCCGTCTCAGAGCCCCATAAGAAGAAGAAAATATCCATCGGTTTATCCCATCAAAGTTTACTGAGTTACTGTAAAATGACCACGAGAGTTATAGCCAAGTGGATGTTCACCAACGACACCTACCTCTCTTACCCCAAGCTCCATTGCGGGCGACGCTGCAGTACCCTCGATATGAGAATAGCAGGGAGCAGGAATTTCATCAGAAGCGTCGCCATGAATTATTATGCATTATGCAAGGGGGCACCAGGAGAGAAGAATGAATGACGACTCTCCTTACTGACAGTGATGAGGCAAATATTTACATTATGAGCCAAAGGTGCATCTCCTGAGGCATCGGTGTGGACGCCGTCTAGTTGAGACCGGAGTAACTGATTGATGAGCTGATTACATACATACATACATACATACATACATACATACATACAGTACATACAAAGACACAGGAGTTGGATAAATGCATATGTGTTTCTTGTAAGGTTTAATGTGAGAGTGGCGGATGGAAGAGATGCATAGATTGGATGGATAGAGAGACAGAGAGAAAGAGATAGAGAGACAGAGAGAAAGAGATAGAGAGACAGAGAGAAAGAGATAGAGAGACAGAGAGAAAGAGATATACAGACAGAGAAACAGACAGCAATGCAGAGACGCAGGTGTTGACATGTCTGCAGTCGATGAAGTGTAAAATCGACCAACTCGTAATTCCAGAACGATAAGAGGTGTGAAAGAGAGGCGCAGCCGACTGGTTACAACACTCACCCCACGTTCTAGGGGGTCGCTGGTTCTCTTCAGAGGTACTCCCAGTCGACCCAGCTGTGTCTGAGTAGGTCACTTAACTTTGTCGCTGGGAACGTAAAGGAGGTTGAGGGAAGCGCCGGCTACACTGTCTCCTGATACACTGACGCCTTAGTTGTGTGTGTGTGTGTGTGTGTGCGTCGTACCCGCCTATAGGGCCCACTTACATCAAGGCCGTATGGTAATGTGGGCCCCAGTGCTAATGGACGCCATTTTTAATGTTTATGTTAAACTGGGAGTAAGAATAGAGCCTGTATGACCTGCAACCTGCCTGGTGATGTAGTAGCCTGCCCTAACCGGTACTTACATCGCCGCCGCCTACTGGAGTAAGTTATGTATGACAGGTAAAGTGTTTCTGAGAGGCATGACAGGTAAAGTGTTTCTGAGAGGCATGACAGGTAAAGTGTTTCTGAGAGGCATGACAGGTAAAGTGTTTCTGAGAGGCATGACAGGTAAAGTGTTTCTGAGAGGCATGACAGGTAAAGTGTTTCTGAGAGGCATGACAGGTAAAGTGTTTCTGAGAGGCATGACAGGTAAAGTGTTTCTGAGAGGCATGACAGGTAGAGTGTTTCTGAGAGGCATGACAGGTAAAGTGTTTCTGAGAGGCATGACAGGTAAAGTGTTTCTGAGAGGCATGACAGGTAAAGTGTTTCTGAGAGGCATGACAGGTAAAGTGTTTCTGAGAGGCATGACAGGTAAAGTGTTTCTGAGAGGCATGACAGGTAAAGTGTTTCTGAGAGGCATGACAGGTAAAAAGTTAATACAAGAGGTAAGACTCATTTGCATATTGCAACGTATAAATAATTAAAACATATTCTGATTGAATTTTACCGTGCAAACAAGTTGAAGCTTTTTCTATATGCAAATCTAATCCTGTGTTTGTCGAATTTGTCAGTGAGAGCAAATAAAATGGTATTCTATATATCTCGGTCATATGTGACGTATAACTCCCCCCCCCCCCCCCCCGGCCAGTCACTCTCAACACTATACAGAATAATATAGGACACACTATGATGGCATTGTTGTTTATATATACTGTACATGTATGTTGTTTTGAGGTTCAACAACTACGGTCCTTTAACATGTACACCATTTTAAGTCCAAACATTAGATATGAACAGCCAAGAGTTGTGGTTAATAATTCTCCCTATGATGGAATAATAAAAAAAACACGAAGGAAAAATTACGACGATTATAACTTTAAGGATAATGATGGTGTTCCTCGTGGTGACGGAGAATTATATAAAGCCACAGTACATCTCGATAAAGGTAATACTTAACTATTCTGTATTTGTATTTGATATGTAACAACGAGTAGCTTTGTTATGTTAGTATTTTCAGATCAGACAAGATGACAACATAGGAAAATAAAAGTGTACCATCTGGCCTGTGCTGACACCTCACTTCCCTCGTGTGCAGTTTAGTTTGTGTTCTTGTGTGTTAGGTGATGAGTGGTGAGTATGTTACTAAGCAGGAACATGTGAGAGTCAGGTAATACTAGTCCCTGTTATTTCCCTGCCTCTACTTATTAATGAAGTGAGAAACATTGTCTTACTCGTAAACATTGCCGCTTTTTCTTCAGTAATTTTAAAGTTTAATTGTGTATTGTTGGTGATGTTGGTATTATGTATAATTAATTACTATCTGTTTGCTGACAGTCTTTGTGTCCTGGTGGGAATAAAGGCTCTCATACCGTCTTGTTTATCTCATGCTTGTACAATATTAATGATGGAGTTGTGAGCTCGGCGGTCGATAGCACCAACCTGAAGCATCATAGTCCCAGACCTAACCTAACCTAATATAACCTAACCATTAGGAATCACGTTTTGTTAGAATTAGGGCTCTTAACGCCAGGCGATTTTATTCAGCACAGAGAGAGACCCCTCGCACCTAAGGGGTTAAGGACAAGGGCCATTAAGACTTGGTTAGATCAAAACATGGGGGTGCTGGTGGTAGAGTGGTACCGCTCTTGCCTTCACAAGCGAGATGTCACGGGTTCGATTCCCGGGTCGGTGGAAGCATACTTCCTAGCCCCCATTAGTCCCTGTTCACCTAGCAGTAAAGTAGGTACCTGGTGTAAATCGAAAGTTGTGAATTCGTATTCAGGGACAAGTTGTTGGAGCTTCCAATAACTTGATGACATAAACCATTGACTCTTCAGGCTTCTACGCCCTTAACTCATGAGACATAAAGGCAAGCATGAACTTAGCATGCTTCCCTGTTGGGCGCTGTAAACGCTTCTGCGCTTCACCTTACACAAGGATGTAGGGGGGTGCCCAATAAAAAAATAAATAAAAAATAAAAACATGTTAAGATCAGTTAAGGGGGTCAACAAGTGGGTGGCCAGGGGTCAACAAGTGGGTGGCCGTGGGTCAACAAGTGGGTGGCCGTGGCTGATGAAGGAGGGTGGTTGCTTGAGTAGGATCTCCCAATTGTTCTTGATAGTCTTGCTAAGGACTATTTTAAAGCCCAATATTGTTTTGGTTTCACAGCTTGAGCTTCCATGAGTAAAGAAATACTTCCTTATAATCATTCCGCCTGACCAGCGTGACGAGCATGAAGCTGCGACCTTTGAGGTCTGTAGCGTTTGAGAGCTTGAAGGAGTGACCTGTGTCATCGTCTTGCAACCCGTACATAATATTTAATGTCTCTTAGACATTCATCCTGTCGAATTTTAAATGAAAAGTTGTCAGTCCCAAACACCTCAATTATATCTGGGTAATCGAGATGAATTAATTCAGGAATAATTCTAGTCGCTCGGCGTTATGACGTTTTGAAGGCCAGGTAGGGACGTAAGAGGAACATTTTCTTGTCTTTATGTCCTAAGGTACATTACGTCATGGTAATAGTCTGTAAGCTAATGAACATTCAGAGACAACATTAACTCCGATACAATCTGTAATGGGTGTTATTATGACCGGTAAATGTCGCTGAAAATACATGAAAAATAATAATAATAATAATAATCTAGTGATACTATTTTTTTAGGGATTACTGTACGACTATATAAGTATCAGAGTTTTGCATTTTTTTAATGCAATTTGCTCTAACGTTCATAGAAGTGTGCGTGCGTGTGTGTGTGTGTGTATGTGTGTGTGTGTGTGTGTGTGTGTGTGTGTGTAGTAAAGTTCTCCACCATGCTTCACTCATTAGCCTGTCCTCCATCAGTAGTATCTGCCTTACGTAGTTTCAGCAAAAGAGGTGTCTTTCTTAACTTCACCTGTGACGTTGACCTTCAACTTATTCTCTCAAAAAATAAATATCGTAAATGTTGACAGACAAACGTAAAGAAAATTCAGATGTGAGTGATGAAAAAATTAGAATTTCGTTCACTAATTAAATGTTTCATTTACATTTTAACAATTCTTATTTATTGCGTAAGAAGAATAGGTTTGAAAAAATATAGACACAGAATATATCAAAGGAAGCAACTGACAGTGAGGAATAATTGATAAATGAAAATAATTGTCAGAGTAAAGGGAATCAGGGATTGTCACACGTGAGCTGGAGCCAGAGGTGCAGGGAGGAGCCAATGGTGTGAGGGGGCCGGGGGTGTAGGGAGGAGCCAATGGTGTGAGGGGGCCGGGGGTGCATGGAGGAGCCAATGGTGTGAGGGGGCCGTGGGTGCAGGGAGGAGCCAATGGTGTGAGGGGGCCGGGGGTGCAGGGAGGAGCCAATGGTGTGAGGGGGCCGGGGGTGCAGGGAGGAGCCAATGGTGTGAGGGGGCCGGGGGTGCAGGGAGGAGCCAATGGTGTGAGGAGGCCGGGGGTGCAGGGAGGAGCCAATGGTGTGAGGGGGCCAGGGGTGTAGGGAGGAGCCAATGGTGTGAGGAGGCCAGGGGTGTAGGGAGGAGCCAATGGTGTGAGGGGGCGGGGGTGCAGGGAGGAGCCAATGGTGTGAGGGGGCCGGGGGTGTAGGGAGGAGCCAATGGTGTGAGGGAGCCAGGGGTGTAGGGAGCAGCCAATGGTGTGAGGGGGCCGGGGGTGTAGGGAGGAGCCAATGGTGTGAGGGGGCCGGGGGTGCAGGGAGGAGCCAATGGTGTGAGGGGGCCGGGGGTGCAGGGAGGAGCCAATGGTGTGAGGAGGCCGGGGGTGCAGGGAGGAGCCCAGGGTGTGAGGGGGCCGGGGGTGTAGGGAGGAGCCCAGGGTGTGAGGAGGCCGGGGGTGTAGGGAGGAGCCCAGGGTGTGAGGAGGCCGGGGGTGTAGGGAGGAGCCCAGGGTGTGAGGAGGCCGGGGGTGTAGGGAGGAGCCCAGGGTGTGAGGAGGCTGGGGGTGTAGGGAGGAGCCCAGGGTGTGAGGAGGCCGGGGGTGTAGGGAGGAGCCCAGGGTGTGAGGGGGCCGGGGGTGTAGGGAGGAGCCCAGGGTGTGAGGGGGCCGGGGGTGTAGGGAGGAGCCCAGGGTGTGAGGAGGCTGGGGGTGTAGGGAGGAGCCCAGGGTGTGAGGAGGCCGGGGGTGTAGGGAGGAGCCCAGGGTGTGAGGAGGCCGGGGGTGTAGGGAGGAGCCCAGGGTGTGAGGGGGCCGGGGGTGTAGGGAGGAGCCCAGGGTGTGAGGAGGCCGGGGGTGTAGGGAGGAGCCCAGGGTGTGAGGAGGCCGGGGGTGTAGGGAGGAGCCCAGGGTGTGAGGAGGCCGGGGGTGTAGGGAGGAGCCCAGGGTGTGAGGAGGCCGGGGGTGTAGGGAGGAGCCCAGGGTGTGAGGAGGCCGGGGGTGTAGGGAGGAGCCCAGGGTGTGAGGAGGCCGGGGGTGTAGGGAGGAGCCAAGGGTGTGAGGAGGCCGGGGGTGTAGGGAGGAGCCCAGGGTGTGAGGAGGCTGGGGGTGTGTGAGAATGTTCAGTTAAGTTAGTCATAAGAGGTACACATAGAGCTAACACGTGCAAAATAAATATTCCATAAAAATATTTCAAACTTGGTCAAACATCTAGGGCCAACAAGCGGACGGCCAGGGCTAGAGGTCAAGAAGCGGCTGGACAGGGCCAGGGGTCAACAAGTAGCTGACCAGGGCCAAAGGCCAGCAGGAGGGTGACAAGGAGTCAACACATAGATGGACAAGGCCAGGGTTCAACAAGTGGGTGGCCAAGGCCAGGGATCAAAAAGTGGGTGGCCAGGAGTCAACAAGTGGGTGACCAGTAGTCAACAAGTGGGTGACCAGTAGTCAACAAGTGGGTGGCCAGTAGTCAACAAGTGAGTGGCCAGTAGTTAACAAGTGGGTGGCCAGAGGTCAACAAGTGGGAGGCCAAAAATTAACAAGTGGGTGGCCAAAAATCAATAAGTGGGTGGCCAGAAGTCAACAAGTAGGTGGCCAAGAGTCAACAAGTGGGTGGCCAGGAGTCAACAAGTGGGTGACCTGCAGTCAACAAATGGGTGGCCAGTAGTTAACAAGTGGGTGGCCAGGAGTCAACAAGTGGATGGCCAGAAGTCAACAAGAGTATGGCCAGAGGTCAACATGCGAGGAGGCCAAAAATTAACAAGTGGGTGGCCAAAAATCAACAAGTGGGTGGCCAAAAATCAACAAGTGGGTGGCCAGAAGTCAACAAGTGGGTGGCCAAAAATCAACAAGTGGGTGGCCAGAAGTCAACAAGTGGGTGGCCAGGAATCAACAAGAGTGTGGCCAGAAGTCAACAAGTGGGTGGCCAGGAGTCAATATATAAAACTACATCAAGGACTCACGGGAACACCTCATATGAAAAGTATTCTGAACTACGGAGAATATTGCCGGCAGACAGTGTCATTATCTTGAAAGTTTGAAATACGATAACAAAATACTAGATTACCTGACGTATAAAAACTTTAATAATTTGTAAAGTAATTAAAAATATGGAATGACTGTTAGGTGTATGTGGTGTAACTTTACTTTTGATGAGGATTGTGTTCATTATGTCGTAGGTATAACTGAAAATTTATTGAAATATTAATCCATAAAATATATTATACCGAAATAGAAATTCTGCCTTTTGCAATTTTGTACAACTTTTAATATTGTTTGATCTTACGTTCATGTACTGAATTTTAAGGGCTTTAGCATGAATGACTTACATGAAGATAAATATATCCTGTGTGTGCGTGTGTGTGTGTGAGATAGGTCACTCAGTGGGTAAGGGAAAACTACCAAATGTTATTTTGGAGAAGGTGTATCATTAATCAATAAGGTCAGCATTGAAGACGAGACGAGCAGTTCTTAAAGGTCACAGGTGAAGGATAAAGTCAATATTCAACACGACTAGATACTCTGAAATGGGTGAAACTATTCTGATGAAACTCGGCAGCAGAAAAAGGACTGGAATTTTGGCGAAGGTAAGTTCTAGGTCAGGTTCACTTACCAGGGGACACAGCCACAGGTTAATGAGACAAAGGTTAATAACGAAGAATTAGAGGGAGAGTGAAGCATGGTGGAGAAAGGCTGATGAAGGTCTAGAGCTTAACAACACACACACACACACACACACACACACTAGTAAAGGCAGTAACCCCTTCTTCCGTGGAGCAAAAGTTAATGGAGTGTAGGTCGTTTACATCCCATAACTGAAGATCACACTCATATTTCATCTGAGATTACCGTAGTAATCTTTGTCCCGTGAAGATTATTGGATTTATAAACACTTATATAACCTGGACCTATATCTTCTATGCAGAAAACCTCATTTATCTTGTCATAGAAATGTTTATGAATTTTGTTTGATATTAATCATCTTTTATTGAACTGAAAATGTATTCTAAAAAAGGTTAATAGACATGACTATATCTCATAGAGGTTAGTAAAAAGTTAATTATAAGGTTATCACTTAAATCAGTAGGAAGAGAAAGCGAATATTCATGATAAATGGTTTTGTGGCAGAGCAGAGAATTAACGCTGGCTGTTGAAGCCTTAAAAGAAAAAAGAGACGACAGATAGATTTCATTAGCAGGCTTCCTTGTTAAATATTCACCAATCATTTCTACATTATTCGGATCTCGAGTTATGATTGGCTCATTATTCATACGTTAGCGTATCACTTGACAATTCTACCAAGATCTTTCCTGGACATATGACCATCATATTGAGTTTAATTTATCATACAGTATACTGCAGCTGTGTTTATGATAACACTGAATATAATGATGAGCCTGAACATCACACTAAATAAGTAAGATGTTTCACTTAACTAAGAATAAGATAGTTCTTCAACACTACAATTAATATAGATATTTACTAACTTGTCACTAGCGCTAAAAATCTAGTCCTAGATGACCTCATCATCGAGCTTATATCTGCGTAATGACCAAGTGGTTGGCAGTTTTAATGAGTGTGATTAAAAAGCCAATTTTCGGGTTCAAAGATTGCAGGAAACTGGTTTTGGGGAGAGTGTCATGCTAACTTTAACCCCTGAACTGTCCTTTATGAAGCAGGTATATAACTCCTCGGCTCACCTGAATATTAGAGGCCATAAACACACTGTATAAGTCATCTTTACACACATACACACACAGATTCCCCAAAACAACATCGTACTAACTATAATCCAGTGTAATGACGCTTTAATCTATATATATATACTGTATATATAACAAAGAAGTATGTCTGTGTGCTTGTGTGTGTGTGTGTGTGTGTGTCAGCACGAGAATCTCGGAAACTACTTTACCGATCTGTAGTGATGATGGATGGTGTTATATGTAGTGATGATGGGTGGTGTTATATGTAGTGATGATGGATGGTGTTATATGTAGTGATGATGGGTGGTGTTTTATGTAGTGATGATGGATGGTGTTATATGTAGTGATAATGAATGATGTTATATGTAGTGATGATGGGTGGTGTTATATGTAGTGATGGTGGATGATGTTATATGTAGTGATGATGGATGATGTTATATGTAGTGATGATGGATGGTGTTATATGTAGTGATGATGAATGATGTTATATGTAGTGATGATGAATGATGTTATATGTAGTGATGATGGATGTTATATGTAGTGATGATGGGTGTTGTTATATGTAGGGATGATGGATGGTGTTATAAGTAGTGATGATGGATGATGTTATATGTAGTGATGATGGATGTTATATGTCGTGATGATGGATGGTGTTATATGCAGTGATGATGGATGATGTTATATGTAGTGATGATGGATGTTATATGTCGTGATGATGGATGGTGTTATATGTAGTGATGATGGATGATGTTATATGGAGTGATGATGGATGGTGTTATATGTAGTGATGATGGATGGTGTTATGTGTAGTGATGATGGATGATGTTATATGTAGTGATGATAGGTGGTGTTATATGTAGTGATGATTAGACAATAAAATAATAACAGTTTAATGCTAAAAAATATACTTTGCTGTACCGTTGTAGTGAAAAACATGGTGGAACTTAGATACACCGTTAATGAACTATTGGTGGAAGAAGAAGTTTTGAGGGCTGAACAGTGAGACAATGTGGAGCCTCCCGGAGGGTGGCGTCCTACCGTGGTCTAGCGGATGAGCCGCGATTCTGCAAGTAATTATATATAAGATGATGTGACCTGATAATGTACATGTTTCCCTCAAGGATTATGTTACACCATGAACGCTTTAAACTATTATTCGTGTTTATTTTTTACTCTTTCACACATTTTTCTTCTTCAAAACAAAGTAAAACAAACACAGACTTTTCCTACGTGTATTCATTCGTAGTGCTGTAAGAGATGTGTTTTATAAGAGTGTCCACCTCCATGATCATATAACACAGCATCACTCATCAACATCACCGGCAATCACCAGACGCCAAGTTCTCCGCTCACACCGCTGCATCCTCAGAGTCCATCCCGTGTGTAAGTGATTAACATTTATGACCAAATATGAAGACAAACGCTAGACCTACTTATTATTGTTTGTTTTTACAGGTGCGCTTGTTACTTTCTGAACGGTACTATGTATGTATGTATGTATGTATGTGCAAATATATCACTGTATGTGCGCGTGATCCATGTATATGCTGATAACCAAAAGGAAACAAGAAAACACTAAGTTCCCAAGAGCTTTCGTGTAATTTACATCTTCAGGTATGTATGTATGAATGTATGTATATATGTGTGTATGTATGTATGCATGTATTTACGAGGTATGTGCGAGTTCAAAACAACGTTCGATTGTGTCTTGAGGCTCGTACACACAGTATAAATGTCTTCCACATACATATACACACACACATACACACACACGCACACACACAGGGCCCAAAACAGTATCGGGTCACCTTTGAACCTCAGAAACGACCCCTTAAATCTTTCCACAAAGACGGAAAAGCAAATTATAAATCAGCGAATAAAGTTACTCTAGTGTGATATCTTTCTCGCTCGATCTTTTTTTTCTATTACACTTCAATATGATAGAAATTCGTAAAATACCTGAGTTCTATAAGAGATTAAAGAGCGGCCGTATGCAAATGAAGCACAAGCGGTTTATTGCGGAATATTTTAATATCGTGCACTAACCCGTCAGTTCAAAGACTTCTGTCGAAATGACTTTAATATTATACATAACTGTGAATAAGATAATGGAAGGAAGGTGAAGAACAATAATAATCGAAATATTACCTGTACAATACATATAAATATTATGCAGGTAAATGCTATAGCTCCTATAATAATAATAATAATATATATATATATATATATATATATATATATATATATATATATATATATATATATATATATATAAATATATAAATACTGTATAATAATGAAGGTAAAAAACAAACTCTATTATAAGTCGTAATATAAAAATACTATGGATTTCACCTAATTCCTAAATGCCGGAACTGCTTTGATGATTTATATAGTGTGTAAACAAAATAGGCTTCCGGTTTGTTTTGGGAGTAAAGGAAAAGTAAAAATCATTACACAGATAATCACTAAAGGTTATGTCAGTCAAGAAGCCTTGTAAATAATTATCAGAATTGCCAATGTTATATCTTTATCTCGGAGTATTTAGAGGCTAGTAATTGGCGTCTGCCCTTTATGGCTCGCTCAGATAATTCGGAGAACTTCACCTTTTCTTTCTACCAAGTATTTGTTAACTGTTTTCTTTATATCATGTAATAGTTAACGTTTTCTCTCACTACCTCACAATAGTTAACGTTTTCTCTCACTACTTCACAATAGTTAACGTTTTCTCTCTCTACTTCACAAAAGTTAACGTTTTCTCTCACTACCTCACAATAGTTAACGTTTTCTCTCTCTACTTCACAATAGTTAACGTTTTCTCTCACTACCTCACAATAGTTAACGTTTTCTCTCACTACTTCACAATAGTTAACGTTTTCTCTCACTACCTCACAATAGTTAACGTTTTCTCTCACTACCTCACAATAGTTAACGTTTTTTCTCTCTACTTCACAATAGTTAACGTTTTCTCTCACTACCTCACAATAGTTAACGTTTTCTCTCACTACCTCACAATAGTTAACGTTTTCTCTCACTACTTCACAATAGTTAACGTTTTCTCTCTCTACTTCACAATAGTTAACGTTTTCTCTCACTACTTCACAATAGTTAACGTTTTCTCTCACTACCTCACAATAGTTAACGTTTTCTCTCACTACTTCACAATAGTTAACGTTTTCTCTCACTACTTCACAATAGTTAACGTTTTCTCTCACTACTTCACAATAGTTAACGTTTTCTCTCACTACTTCACAATAGTTAACGTTTTCTCTCACTACTTCACAATAGTTAACGTTTTCTCTCACTACTTC